>RJWJ010041302.1:0-13563 GCA_004363605.1 Indri indri | reverse complement strand
TCCCTTTCCCTGCCCACCTTGGTTTTCAGGTAGGGAATCCGAGGTGGGCTGTTCAAGCTCAGTGTTCAGATCAGGGCCAGGTGGAGTTTGCTCCTCTAACAAGACTAGCTTGGAGAGCTTAGTGACTTAGAACTCAGAGATGGTTTCTACCTTTGTCATTTAAGGGTGACTCAACAGCTCTTCTTTCACAGAGCATGCAAATCTTCCTGGCACACTCACCCCCACACATCTTTCTGTGTAGGGGGGCTTTCTGAAGAAAAAATTATTTGGATCTGGCAGCCACAGCATTCTCTCAGCATCACCCTGGAAGAGTGGAGACTGCATAGATTTGTTCCCCAGGTGCTGCCCTGTCAGTGGGACACCCACTGTTAGCTTCACGTTGGGGTATGGAGATGGGGTGAGAGCAGTCCTTTCCAAAGGCTACTGTGAAAACACATCCATGTTATTTTGGTGGGTAGAGTGGAGTCACAGAGCCCCTAACAAGCCTTTGTCTATCTGGGAGGATGGATCTCCTCTATCTGAGGAGTCGTGAGTGGGTTGTTGGTATGAGAAGTTGCTGTCACCCTGCCCAGGCTGTGTTCTTCCCACCTCCTGCCTTCATATTTGGCTGTTCCCAGAGCAGGCTTCCCCCAGATGGTCCAGCCTGTCTCCTGCCTGACTCCCCCAATAAGCTCTCAGGTCAGCTCCTTTGGCCTTCTTTTGGGAAAGCAGACAAGAAACAGATGATTCTGAGGTCCTGTGTTTGTTTTCATTATATGTGTGAAATGGTATTAAGGCCCATAGTATTTTTTTTTTTCTTCTTTGAACAGGGTCTCACTCTGTCATCCAGGCTGGAATACAGTGGCATGATCATAGCTCACTGCAGCTTTCAACTCTTGGGCTCAAGTGATCCTTCTGCCTCACCCTCCCAGTAAGCTGGGACTAGAGGCACGTGCCACCATGCCTGGCTAATTGTTTTATTTTATTTTTTGTAGAGATGGGGTCTCACTGTGTTGCCCAGGATGGCCTTGAACTCCTGGCCTCAAGTGATCCTCCTGCCGCGGCCTCCCAAAGTGCTGGGATTACAGGCATGAGCCACCAGGCCTGATCCCACAGTATTAAGTTTGAAGGAAAGGTAATTTCCGAGGAAAGCTGAGACACTATACTTTTTCCATGGTTTATTTGCATTGCCAATGAAACATCCTTTAAAGCCATCTTGGACAGCTATAAAGTTTAAATTGAGGAATAAAATTCCAGAGTGGAAAAGTGGAGTTTGATATTAGCCATGCAAATGCTGACTGAACTTAAGAGAAAAGGGAGAAATGTAAAGAAAGGCCTATTGCGGTCCATATTGGACAATGAGGGTCAACATTTAGTCAGGTCAAAATTGTAAGGAGCTCTCAATGCTAGCATAGCAGAAACGGCAAGTTACCACGTGATAGCTATTCTTCTTTCCTTTCATGGTAAAATAACCCTGGTTTTATTTTGGGCAACAATGATGCCAGTTAAAAATCACCTTTCTCAGGCTCCCTCTCAGCTATGTGTAACTAAGTTATCTGTAACCCTCAGCTATATGTGACTAAGATTTAGTCAAATCGGTGGAGTGTTCTGCGGGACATCCAGGAAGGTTAAGGGAGCTGCCTCAGCTGGAGTGAATTTTTTTCTATTTTTCCCCCTTTCTGTTGGTGATGGCTATAAGTACTAAGCTATGTTGGACCATGAGGTGATCTTGAGACCAGATGCTGTGACTGGAAGCCATGAACTAAAAGTTGCATAGCATAAAGACAGAAAGAGCACAGGTCCTAGATGAAGAGATGGACCTGCCATGCCAGTCATGGTATGCCTTCCTCTGGATTTATCTTGTGTTTCACGTGAGAGAGAAATAAAAATCTGTTTTGCTTTAAAAAAAAAAAAAAAAAAGAAAGGCCTATTGCTAGTGTCTGTGTTGTGCTAGCATGGCTTAGCTTTGGGCATTCAAAATCCCCTAGCTGGCAGAATATTAGTAGGCTGAAACTCACCAGCTGGTGGGGCCTGGAATTCATTTTGCTGTCCTAATCCTTTTGCCCTGGGCATCACTGTTTTCATCATGTTGCAATCACACGCTAATTTCCACTGGATATTCTCATTCTGTTTAGGTTTCTTGGTTTTCACCCTAGTCCCTCCATTTGGCTTAGATACAAGGGGCTCCTTACCAGCTCCTCCCTCTAGGGGGCGTGCCTGCCCCTGGGAGGCTTAATGGCTACCTGGAAGCATGTTAAAGAAAACTGAAATATTGGTGCCTGTTTTACTCAGCATTACCAACTTCCTCGAACAAGGATAGTCAATAGGTTTCAACTAGTATATCTATTTGATGTATTGGTATGTATGGTTGCCTGAATCCTCATATCAAGATAATTCTAATAAATTAGTGATGGTAGTAATGGTCTTGGGATAGGGTAGGAGCAGTGTTCATAACATTTATAATATTTACCACATTCATACCAGAACTTCCTGCTGCCGGGTGTCACCCATTAGACCTGCTCCCGTGGATACTGACTCAGACCTGGATGTAACCTGGGGCTCATTATGCCTCCTTGGGTCCTGCAGGTGTGTTGTTAGCTCCTTAGAACAGGTCCTGAAGTCATAGAATGTCTGAACTGATTCGGGTTCAGAAGTCACAGTGTGTTTTGTTGTTGTAGCTGAGCCTAACTGAGATGAGAAAATCATGGACACGTGGTAGGGCACTGCCAAGTTAGTAGGAGGTAGAGAGTGTGGAGCATGTCCAAAGAAGGCCCTGCAGAGGGCTGGGAAAAATAGGAGGAAAAGGGAATTGTACAAGATGACGTACCAGAAGAAATTTTTGTAATTGTTTTATGATAACATAATTGTTTTACATTTGTATTCACAGACTCTCTCAGGCTCTTTTCCAAAACCTGACCATGAAGTTTTATCAGGTTAAGAGCAAACAGGATATTGTATTTCTTTGACTTTAATGTTTTTAGGAATGGAGATAACGCGCTTTTAGGAAAGGAGAGAAAACATTTAAAAAAAAAAAACCAAACAAACCTAAACTGAATACAATATAAAATCTTAGGATGACATACTAAAAGAAAAAATTAACAAGTTAAATTCAGCTGTAGATATTCTAGAATATTCTTGCTACTTACATCTTTAAAAATGTAAGAGTTCTACTAAATCTTATTTTATTATGTATATTAATTAAGATCGAAGGTCTAAGTGTTACTCTAAAGCAGACACTTATTAGTTGTATTATTTTGGCCTTAGTTTCTGAAACTATAAAATGGGGATTATAGTAAAACCCGTCTCGAATGGTTAGTGCATATGACGTGCTTAGCACAATGCCTGCCTGGCACATAGTAAATGCTCCATAAATATAAGTGATTACTATTATTTACATTTGGGATATATAATCTGGTATAATTTAATAAACTTATACTTTAGAGTCTTGACATAAACAAGCACTCATAACCGTTTAAAATTCTGAACAGGTAGGAAATATGCAAATTTTTAAAAATTTTATTTTATTAATAATTGACAAATAATTGCATATATTTATAAGATACAAAATGATGTTTTGATATATGTTCGAATTGTAGAATGATTAATCATGCTAATTAGTGTAACCATCACCTTGCATACATATGTATACGTTTTTGGAGTGAGAACATTTAAAATCTACTCTTAGCTATTTTGAAATATATAATACATTATTGTTAATTATAGTCACCATTCTGTGCAATAGCTCATTCCTTCTAACTAAAACTTTGTACCCTGTGCTTAACATCTCCCCTTTTCCTATCCACCCCTCTCCCCAGCCTCTGGTAACTACCATGATACTCTATACTTTTATGAGCTTGACTTTTGTAGATTCTTCCTATAAGTGAGATCATGTGGTATTTGTCCTTCTGTGCTTGGCTTAGAGTAATGTAAATTTTCTTTCGGTTGCATAATATTCAGGGGAGAGAGGTATGTATCCCTTTTTAAAATCACATTCACTAATGCCTATATTTTATACTAATGCAGTGTGAACTCAATCTCTAATGAGAATGGTGTAGTGTGCTACACGTTGTGGATATATAAGGTCAAGACCTGGAAATTCCTTGCTGACAGGGAGCTTGTATTTTAGCGAAGGGAGCTGGAAATATGCAAATTAAAAAGTGGCAATAAGTGCTCAGAAAAGTAACAAAACAGAGTAAAGGATAGGAGGGTCCAGGGATTTTACAGAGAGTGGCCAGGAGTGTCAGCTATCATCATCGTTATTACTTCATTGCATGACATTAGTTACATTTCTAAACCTGGTTTGCCAAGAGAAGAGAAAGAAAAATAGGAAAGTGAGAGGAGAGGGAGGAAGGGCAAAGGTCAGTAAAGGAAAGCTAAGTGGGGGAAGAGGGAGGAATGGAGAGTGTGTTGAACAGGATGAGGAATAAAAAAACCAATAAGGAGAAGGAGAGTAAGAGGAGAGAGAAGAGACAATAGTTTGTGTTACACGCTGAGGGCGGGGGCGGGATGCCAAGGAAAGAGAGAGAATGGAACACAGAGAAAATATTGCTCTTAGTTGCTCAGTGGACATTAAAATGTTTAGTTGGGGGACAAGCAAGCTAATGTTGCTTTCGGGACATTGTTCTGAGGGCAGGGACAGCGACAATTTGTGGGGCCCAATGTAAAACGAAAATGTAGAGCTCCTTGTACAAAAATTATTAAGAATTACGAGATGATGATGGCAGAGTATTAAACCAAGTGCAACTGCATAGGTCTCACACCCATGAGGCAGCCCTGTCTGAGAGCTTACCACAGAGTCTGGCATACGGCAAACATTCAATAAAAAGAGTTCTTTAATGAACAAAATCCGGGGCTAATTACTTTTGAAATTCTCTGAGGACTGGTGTATATTTCAGGGAAAAAAAATGAGTTTATTTGGTTTCAATTTCAAATTTCCTTCTATTGTTCTCCATGGTAAGGTCCAGATCTTTATGGAACAGCAGATTCCTGGACACGGTTTTGCAGCAGGAATCCTCCCAGATGGGCCGGGCTTTATTTTTTTCTTGCACTTACAGAGTGTGGCCACTTGGGGTCACCACACCACCAAGGCAGAAACTGGAGGAGTGGCCCTATGACTGGATATCTGGAATGAGTGGCTAAAAGCCATGGGGAAGGGTTAATTTATTAGAACCAATGTATAAGGACTGCCTGTACTTTACATTTTGATACAGTTCTACAATTATATAACAAAAACTCTAAAATTCTTTAAGAAACATCTGAATGATACTGGCAACATCTTGAGAAGATCAAGATAGGGTTCCCAGGTGTGGGGAGGAGAATCTTTTTGTAGAGATATACCCTACCTCATAAAACATGCTTTTACAACATTAAGCTTAATGTGAGAAGTATTTGCATGTGGAGCATTAATTTAACAAATATTAATTGAGCACATACTATATGCAAGACACTGGGCTGGACAGTGAACAACACAGACATTGTCTCTGTGCTTGACTTAAGAGCAGTGTCTGGGAGTGCAGAGAGACTCAGTGATTTGCTTCCCACCGTAAGATGTGCCTCAAAGGGTGGATGAGCACTGCCCCCAAGGACAACAAAGAGGTACTTGCCTTATAAGACAAGATGCAGAGGGCTCGCTAAAGGGGGTCTGGAACCAAGTCTAACCCAAAGATATGTTCCTGCTTCCTCCTCTATAACAGTAGGGAACAAATTTCAGGGAGTTTCCACCCATTGAGCATGCAGAAAACCCTGATACGCAATAGGGTTATTTCGTTAATGATTAGAAAAAACATTTATGTGTCTGATTTTAATTTTTATTTTATCAAAGAGGAAGATAAATGCTGGGCTATCTGGTTTACTAACAAATGTCTGATAATCCTAGTCTCCAACACTAACGTGGATTGAGATCTGGGCTAAACATTATACATACATTATCTTCTTTAATCCTCACACAATTTGGTGAGCTAGGGACTCTTATTGTCCCTAGTTCACACTTGGAGAAACCGAGGCTTAGACAAGTTTAAGTAACTCCCCAAGGCCCAACATCTAGTAAGAGATGAGTTGGAGGCTGGGCATGGTGGTTCACACCTGTAATCCTAGCACTCTAAAAGGCCAAGGTGGGAGGATCACTTGAGGCCAGGAGTTGAAGACCAGCCTGAGCAAGAGTGAGACCCCATCTCTACAAAAAATAGAAAAATTAGCTGGGCATGGTGGCTTGGGCCTGTAGTCCCAGCTACTTAGGAAGTTGAGGCAGGAGGATCTCTTGAGCCCAGGAGTTTGAGGCTGCAGTGAGCTATGATGATGCACAGCACTCTAGCCCAGGGAACAGAGCATGACCCTGTCTCAAAAAAAAAAAAAAAGATGAGTTGGAATTTGAACCCAAGTAGTTTAATAGCAGACCAGGGCAGCTGCACTCTACAGCCTCATTCTGAGGGAGCAGCTTTCTCAAGATAGGTTATTAGACTGTAGACAAATGGCTCCAAGTATAAGTTGACAATGACTATGAGTTTATTTACAAATTAAAATCTTACTTTACTGGTTAGTTTTATACTGGACACAGAATGCATCTCCTGCCCTGCCTGTCTTCCTCTTCTAGGAGTCCTGAAGACTTTGGTTGGATCTCTGGAAGTCAATATCCCCTGCCAAAAAATAACAACATGCATGAGCAATCTGTCTGTGTGTACCCTACGATCCCCTCAGCTTCGTCGACCAGACTAATTCAATCATTTATCCCTTGGGTAGGCTTTTTTCCCACATTTATATATTTGGCATATCTATGTCCATGATTAAAATCTACCGAGTTAGTTATTTAGGATGCTTAGCTTTAAATTCTTAGCAAAAACCTCCAGGCACTAACAGAAATTTCAGAAGTTTCAGAGGGAACCAGCAGAAGCTGTTTCAGAAGGAGAAGTGGTAAATGGACTTCCTTCCATGTTTACTTGAACTCCGGGGAGGATACCATTGCTCATGTTGAGGTAACCTTTATGGGCAAGTGCTGAAACAGGCCTGGCGTAAAAAGTGTCTAAGCAGGGCTGGCTTCCCAGACCAGGGGCATTTGGAGCTCTGTTTGGATAAGTGGTGTCAAGATTGGTGAAAAAATGGGAAAGGTCTGGGTAAGGGATGCTCAGCAAAGGATTGCCCCAGCAAGAGTCATTTGCTAAACAGGAAGCTGGCCTGTGTCACATGCCCCTCTTTCCTTGTCTTCCTTTGTTCTTTAGAACAATGAATTCTGATTATGCATTAATACATCAACTGAGCTAAGATAGTCTTCCATTTCCTGTAGAGAAAACTAGCTTTTCATTCTCCTTGTAGGAGGGGCTAAAATTTGTCCTCATTTTTAATGTTTTGGTTTAAGTTTCAATTTTCAAAAGGTTTATTTTCCTCTCGAGAGCTGAACCTGCAATTAGGGTGTGCTAACACCAGGTGGTGGTGTCTCAGTCATCGAAGAGGCAGTCAGCCGAGGAAAAAGTTCAGGTTTTTACTAATCAATAAAAAACAATTGGTATGAAATCTCTGTACGACAAGATTTGGCTTGATCCAAGAATAAATTTTTAAATAACCAGAGGAATAAATGAAGTTTATATCCTTTGATGAAAGTCCATAAATATTGTTTCTTACATCGGAGCTCTTGATAAAAGCCAGCACTAGGGAATTTCAGGTAACATTCTCCGTTAGTGCTGTAGATTTCTATTATGGCAATTGAATATAACCACATTATTAGACATTATATTTAATGTCAATATATAAAGAGCAAGTTTGAAGAAACTAAATTTTTACGATTTGATATTGTTACCAATCACAGATTAATCAAACTCCTACCTATTGCTCAGAACTGTTTGTAATGCTCCTTTCGAATTCATCCTGAACTCTTTCCAGTAGTTCCAGAGCTTCAGCACTGTTTGGTTTCAAAACCCCTCTAGCTTTCTCTCAGGTATATGCAGAACTGTATGAGGAACTATAGGAATTAAAATTAAAAAAAGAAATCATCTGAACTCAAGGACCTTAACATGGTGTGATAATGCTGGTGGAGTTGGGAAGGGATTTTCTGTACCTGAATATTCATGCAGCACAAGGAAGTGGCATTACCCACAGGAGGTCTGGATTTGCACGTACCATCGAGGCAGTGAGACAGGGGTGAGGTTATGATGACTTCGCATTGGCTCGTAATGGGGTTTCATGGTGGAATGAAGAGATTCCTTTGTCTTTCAAGCCAGTATTCACTGAGGTTCTCTGAGGACCAAGTGTACAAAACAAACAAAACCCACAAATGAATGAAAAGGAACTAATCGAAACAAGTACAAACTATTGGGGGAGTGAATAAATGTACTAAATCCAATCTCTAGTCACTATAGAAGGTTGTGATTAGTTAAGGGAATCTTTATGAAGGCAATAAATTTCGAGTTGAATTTTCCAAGGAAGAGAGAGATTCCAGATTACTAAGGAGGGCATTAATAATGTTTATAGGGCCGTTACTAAGTGTGGTAGGCCGAATAAAGACCCCTCAAAGATACTCATATTCTGATCCCTGGAACCTGTGATGATGTTACTTTATGTAACAAAAAGGATGTGATTAAGGTTAAGGACCTTGAGATGGAAGATTACCCTGGATTAAATAGTTGGGTTCAATCTAATCCCATAGGTCCTTAAGAGCAATCTTTTTCAGCCTAGGTCAGAGAGTCAGAGGAAGGCGTGACTACATAAGAACGGTCACAGAGATGTAACGTTGCTAGCTTTGACGACAGAGGATGGAGGTCACAAGCCAAGGAATGTGGGTGGCCTCTAGAAGCTGGAAAAGGCAAGAAAACAAGTTCTCCCCTAGAGTCTTTGGAAAGGAACACGGTTGTGCTGACACCTTGATTTTAGCCCAGGGAGACCTGTGGCAGACTTCTAATCTACAGTACTGTAAGATAATACATTTGGGTCATTCTAAGCTACCAAATGTGTGATAATTTGTTACAGCAACAAAAGAAAACTAATACAATATGGGACCGGGATGGCAATATGAGGTAGACACTACTATTGTCATTTACAGATGGGGAAACTGACATATAAAGGGATTAGGTTCTTGCCCAGTGTCACATAGCTGTGAAGTGACATTAATCTAAGAATTAATGTTCTCAGAGATCTGACTTCAGAGCTCATGCTCTTAACTGTTATACCATATCACCTTCCAGGATTTTGTAGGGAGAACAGAGGTAGGATTCTAGTAAAAGCTCGCTGAAGGGGATGAGTTAATGCAGCTGGGTAGTAAAGAGGTTGGTTGACTTGAAGGGAAGCTCAAAGCCTGGGGTTAATGGAGATCAGAAAATCCTTGTCCCTGATGCTGGATTTGTACTCTGTTCCTAATTAATCTCCCCCAGCTGCTGCTTTGGTCGTGACAAACTGGTTTACTCGGCGTCCCACAAACATGTCATTAAGCAGGACTCTTTTCTACACGGGAACCTTCGTCCAAGCCACCCCTTCTTCTCTCTTTCCCACCTCTCTGCTGCCCACCCCCTTTCAAGAGCTCTCACCTCTCCTCAGCCCAGCTATTGGGACACTTGGGTTCAAGGCCTTTGGCATGAAATCACACATTGCCTCGGGCCTCTTTTGTATAGTTGCCATCAAGTGTTTTGACTTGTCATTTAATTTTTCTGGCGTTTTTATAATTTATTTCCAAGTTGACTGGCCTCTGTGAACTTCCTGAGGGCAGGGATGTGACTCCACCTAGAGTGGTTGTCATGGTCATCTGGGATCTTTGTTTGTTCCTGAAATACATCTTACTATCACACAGTTTTGCTTTTCTTGAGTGCATGACTTCCCACCATCCCGAGTCTGTCAGGCTCCTTGGTAAACGTTCCTGTAGTTTTTATTACAGATTTAGGCTGATTATTTAATTGTTCACCTTTCTCACTACTACGGTATCCCCAGCGCGTAGCAGAGGGTCTGGGACACAGAAGAGATGAATATATGTTAAAGCCAAAAGGCGAGTAGGGGCAAGTCGCCGGGGAGAACAGGCAGCCACTCGGGTCCCAGCCACCGCCGGCAGTACCTCCCCCTCTGGCAGGTGCAGGAACCGGCTCGCGCGCCCGCGAGCCTCCGCCCCAGCGTTCCGCGCGCCCCCGCGCCGTCGTTCCATGCGCCCCGCCCCGCCCCGCCCCTTCCCGCTCGCGCCACCTGCGGCTCGCCGCCGACAGCCGCGCGGCCACGCGCCTCCCCGGCCCCTCAGCTTCCAGCCAAGATGGCGGAGAGCAGCGAGGGTCTGGGCACCGTCCCGGAGCACGAGCGGATCTTGCAGGAGATCGAGAGCACCGACACCGCCTGCGTGGGGCCCACCCTCCGGTAAAGCTGTCATTCCCTCGGGATTTCGGGCCGCCCCTGCCGGCCGCTCCTCAGGAGCAGGGCGGGGCGTCCGCCGCCGGCCGCGCGCGGAGCAGCCCGACAGGTGGTGCGCGCGGGGGCGGGCGAGGGCGCTCGCGGGTGGCAGGACCTGGACTGGGGCCCGGGCGGGGCAGGGAGGGCAGCTGCACCTGTTGGCGTAGCCCGCCTCAGCCTCGGGAGCTGTCACCGCGCAGCTGGTGGGTGTGGCTGCCGTAGCGTCTCTGACCCCGGGAGCTGGGGCGCGGCCCTGCGTTGCCACCCAGCATCGGTCCGGGGGCCCGAGGACACGCCTCAGGCCTGCCCGGGTTGTGCGTGTGGCGCGCCTGTGGGCTGCTTGGCGGGCCTGCCAGGGGCGAAGGTTAACTGCCGACACGCGGCGTGACCGACGTGCTGGGTCGCGCGCGAGTGGGAACCCTGGCGCGCGGGGCTGCCGTGGGCGTGGGAGAATTGAAATTGAGCGGGAGACGCCGGCACCGTGCACCCGCGCGCGCCCAGAGTGGGCGAGAAGGGAGCGTGGGCTGGAGGGGAGGAGCCGCTGCTCAGGAACACTCTGATGTGACCGTGCGCTCACCGGCTAAGCCTTCTGGAGATAGGAAAGCTTTCACTTATTTACGAACATGTCATTAATTTTGCATGAATTTTTCCACTTATTTTAAAACGGATCCCTACCCCATTCCCTTTAAGAATAGTACTAGGTAATAAATATTCTATGCCAGACCCAATACCTGCTGTCCTAATAGAATGTTAGCCAGGCCCTGTTCTGAGCCATTAGATTAGGTTAGGCACTCTGTTCAAGAATAAGCTCCTTTTAAATATAAGGTTTCATCTTTGCAGTGAAGATAATGATAAATGAAATTATGATTCATTTGGGGAACTTGAGACTGATCGTACTTTATCGTTAATAGTTCTTCAGGATACACTTCCTAGAAATGGAGCGCTGTATGGTTTGTGGACCTGTGGATGCAGTGTAAAGTGAAGCCAGGTCAAGTTATGTAAATCCACCTTGTCGTGAGAGTCAGGAGGCCTGGATTCTTGTTTTGCTCTAGTCCTACCACTGATGAAGTATGCAGTCAGGGACAAAAATCATTTAACCTCTCTGGATCTCGGTTTTCTTATTTGTAGAATGGGGAGTGGGGTGTTTAGATGCCCAGAAAGCTCAGAACATTAGGGACCTTGTCTATTTGTTCACTTTTGTATCCCTAACACCAAGCATATGGTAGGCATATTATGAATTTTTGTCACATAAAGCTCCTGCTATACTGTGATAATGCATAATTAGTGTATTTCCTTGATTTTCCAACATAATTCTTTTACTAAAACTCTATACATTTGATAATGAAAGTAGAAACCAGATTGAAAGGAAGCTTTGTTTTACTAACTGCACCTTGAAACTGAAAGAGTATAGTATGTGGTATGTTAATAGAGTAGTCCATTTTTGAAAATAGTATTTATGAAGGCGATGCTTCATCTTGGGAAAATGTGCTAGGTAGTACCCTTAAAAAAAGATGAAATTAACCAAAGAAAAATTTGAAATATATTTAGAGACTTGGGACACTCAAACAGGAATATATGTTATTCATGGCGTTATTCTGTGCTCTTTTGCTGGGCAGTTGTGTCAACTGCTCACTTTGTTGGAACCCACTCTTTAGCAAACTCTAGTGACTCATACTTATCCTAAATATACGCTTGTCATGTCTCATTTACAAGCAGACTCTTTTTATACACACATAGAAGGCACTGGTAGCTGTCTTTTCTCTTGAACAATTTTTAAGCTCCTACTATTTTTTCCATAATTTTTTTAGGTTTCACTGAGTGAAGTGTTAATATTACATTTTTAAAGACCTTTTATTATGGACAAATTTAAATATTTATAAAAGTAAAATAGCGTAATGAAGAACCAGGAACCTTCATCTAGCTTCAGTTCAATCCCTGGCCAGTCTTGTTTGATCTTTTCCCAAATCTACTCTCCCTCACCCTGGAATATTTTGAAGCAAATCCAAGACATCAATTCATTCATACATATTTCAGTATTAACATTAATTTCTGTTATTTCCTAATTATCTTTTAGCTGGCCTGTAAACTGAAATTATTATTTATATTATTTTTCTCAGTAGCAGAATTTTTCAGCCTGACCATTTCCTGGGAAGCATGTAATATATTTTCCACAAGGCCTGGCATATAATATGGTTCTTTGATTACACTGGTATTAAATTAGAAATCAATAATAAAAAACTATCTGGAAAATTCCCAAATATTTGGCATTGAATAACGCACTTCTAAATAACTCATAGGTCAAAGAAGCAATCAAAAGAGGAAGTTGGAAAGTATTTTGAACCGAATAAAATGAAAACACAACATACCATTCATGGGATGCAGCTAGAGAAATACTTAGAAATTTATAGCACTAAACACCTCTACTAAAAAGAACGGCTTCAGCTTCTAACTTAAACTAGAAAAGGAACAGCAAATGAAACTCAGAAGAGTGGAATAAAGAAGATATATAAAGGTCAGAGTGGCATTCTGTGAAATAGAAAATAGAAAAACAGAAAAATCAATGAAACCAAAAACTGGTTCTTTGAGATCAGTAAAATTGATAAACCTCTAAGGGTAAAAATGGAGAAGAAACAAATTACCAGTAACAGGGATGAGGGAGGTAACATGACTACAAATTCTACAGATATTAAAAAAGATAAAGAACTACTACAAACAACTTCATGCCAGCCAGTACATTTGACAAATTAGCAGAATGGACAAATTTGTTGAAAAATACAAACTGTGAAAGCTCACTTAGGAAGAAATAGATAACTGAATAGTTCCTTATCAATTACAGAAATGGAATTTGCTGTTAAAATCCTCCTCCAAAAGGAAACTCTAGGTCCAGATGGCTTTACTGGTGAATTTTACAACATTTAAGGAAGAATTAATGCCAATTCTACAAAAACTCTTATGGAAAATTGAAGAGGAGGGAATATTTCCCAACTCATTTGAAGTCAACATTAACCTGATACCAAAATTAAGCAAAGACATTACTAGAAAAGGAAACTGTAGATTAATATTGCTCATAAACATAAACACTTAAAGCAAATTTTAGGGAATTAAATCCATCTATATGGATTTGATATATAAAAGTATGTATATATTCTAATATATATGTATAAAGACTGATACATCATCAAGTGGGATTTATTTCAAGAAAGCACGATGGCATAACATTTGAAAAATCACTGTCAC
>RJWJ010041301.1:0-13560 GCA_004363605.1 Indri indri | reverse complement strand
CATGCATGAAGGAATGGGCTGCTTTAATAAGAATTGTGAACAAAATTCTTAAATAACTATTAGAGAAAATACTTATTTTTTAAATTAGTGTTGGAGAAACGGAGTGAGTTCCAAGCAAGAGAAATTGCACAAACAAAACGACTCAGGCAACCTGAATTCTCTCCAGGGCCATGATTATGCCCATGCCCCTGCAGTCTCATGTAGCCCACCCTGGCAACTCATCCTTGGGTTACAGTTCCTAAGATGTTCTTCAGCCTGATCCAAACCCCTAAATCAACATCCTAATTCCCTAAGCATATCCTATATCAGAAACTACCAAGATATCTCATCATGGTTTAGTAGATTCAAACCCCCAATTACAGAACTTTCAACCAAATACTTGTTTTCAATCTGCAGCAAAATCATCCATGTTGATAAAATTCAGAACCAAACTAGTATTATAAAAAGGGCAACTAATGAGAAACTAAGGGCAAACCTCTGTGCAAATGTTGAAAGGCAACAACAACAAGAGGAGTGTTGAAAGGTAGCATATACTCATTTTTTTTTAGGAAAAAGAGAAACTTTATACCCTCCACAGAAGAAGTTTGGACTAATGAGCCATAACGGTGCTCAAAAATATATCCATCAGTCAAGAAGCACCCTGCTACCATTTCCAGGGGTAAACGGACTCAGGAGTCACCAAACCTCAGGCTAATCTCTGGACTCCACTAGATAGAATCTGCCCAGAGACCTAGAACCAGAGTCTGCCCCCTAAACTCTTCTCGGCCCCTGACTACCACATTGAGGCACATCTTCACTTCAACCCCACATCAACATCTGGGTTTTCCCTACTTCTTGGATATTGTAAATCATGCAGTTGCCCCTCAAAGGCAGGATAAGTTGTTTTCTCCAACCAGAAGTGAAGACCTTCCTCTTCTTGCTCATCACAGAAGCCTCTGCTGGCCTCACATCCCACCCACCCGAGTTTTGTATCCAAGTTCCCAGTGAGACCGGTCTTCTCCCTAGTTAGCTGCACATGTCCAGCCCCCTACACCTGTCACTGTGAGAAAGAGGCAAACTCTTTCTGCATCTATGGGATGTTGTCACCTGGAATTCACTTCATTGTCACCTGCAACTACTCAGCATTTTCAGATTTAGCCATAACTTGTACTTTTCTATGTCTGTTACTTCCCTGCCCCAATCTTCTCAAATCCTGGGTTACAGACTGGATGTTTGTGTCCCTCCCCACCAAAATGCAAGGGTGAACCCCTAATCCCCATGTGATAGTATTAGGAGATGGGGACTTTAAGAGGTGATTAGATCACGAAGGTGACACCCTCATGAGGGAATTGATACCTTTATGAAAAGAATACCAAAGAGCTTTTTTGCCCTCTTTCCTTCATGTGAGGAAAGGTCAAGAGTTTGCAATGTGGGAGAGGTCCTTCACTAGAACCTGGCCATGTTAACACCCTGATCTCCAGCTTCCAGGCTCCAGAATTATCAGAAATAAATTTCTGTTGTTAATAAGCCACCCAATCTAGAGTACTTTGTTATAGCAGCCCAAACTAAGATACCCTTTGCATGCTAAGCCCAAGATAGGTGTCAGAATTCTATACTTTAGAATTCTTGCACTTAGTGCCAAGTCATTGTAGTGAGAAGGGCAAAGAGGCCAAAATCCTGAGAAAAACTATTGGATCTACCAACTTCCTAGCTTGGTAACTTTAGGCACAGAAGTGCAACATGATCTGAACTTTACAAGATGGTAGCCACTAGCCACATACAGCTATTGAACACTTGAAATAAGTCAAGTCTGAACGGAGATGTGTTTTAAATAAAAAAATATGTACTGGACTTCAAAGATTTCATAGAAAAGAATGTAAAATAATCTCATCAATAATCTTTATATTAATCACATGTTCAAAGTAATGTTTTGAATATACTGTGCTAAATAAAATATTTTATTGAAATTAATTTCACTTGTCTATTTTTATTTTTTATGTGGCTACTAGACAAACTTTAATTACATTTCTGTCTTACATTCTGTTTCTATGGCACAGTGCTACGTAGAGCACACAGCATGATTCAGCTATGATGGAGAAGCTTCTGGAGGTTACCAGAACATTGGAAGTTGTACCAAATGTCTCTTCCCACTCACACACAGGAGGTTAGCTAACCTGATGGGTTGCTGTCACTGGATTTCAAACTTAACATTTCTTCACAAGTGTTAAATGTTACCAAAGTTCCCTCTAAAGAGCCTCAAGATGAAAACAGGCATATTTTTTTTCTTTATCTTAAAAAGCTTATCATAGGAGAGAAATGAAAAATATGTCAATGCTATTTGGGACAGAGTGAAGGAATAATGTCAAAAATTACTTCTACAAAAGCAGCCACATGGTGCTTTATTTGAACCCACATTTTTAAAAATCAAGGGATTTCACAAAAATTTCTATGCTTGGGTTCCTTTGTTGGGGAAAGACGGATCTCACACGCCGGACCTATGTTCCCTATGATCTCAGTGAGCTGGAGTGGGAGTAGCTGCCCCTTAAGAGGCACATGCTCCCCAGTTTGCCACAGTCCTCATCATCCCACACCTGGCCTTTTTCCTTTACATGCATGACCTGCTGGCTTTTATAGGCTTTCAGGTATGCAATTACTGCTTTCAAAGTTGAAAAACCTGATTTTCAAAAGCAAAGAAAAATTTCTTAAAAAAAAAAAAGAATGTAGCAATTTGGTTATTGCATTTTCACCTCCTTTATCAGAACAGCAGCATAATGTTAAAATGTATTACAGAAGACAACATGCTATATCACTAAACTTAGATTTATGAGTTCTCGGAAACAATCAGAACACAATGAAATGAATTTTGAAACTGCTATTTAAATGGAACAAAATTTAATGAATCATTAAATGATGCAATGGCCAAACATGTGCAGGAAATTTATGCAAATAAATTTCACAAAACTCCCAAATAACTTGACCTCATCTCTGATCATATAAACATAATTGAAGTTGGCTATTGCTTTTCCAGCCTGGTCCTCACTTAGCGCTCCTTACCTCACCCAGCTATGATTTATTGGCAGGACTTGGCCCCTGTGCAACAGAGAAAAAAATGAAAATGTGGGGCCTTTATTCAAAAATGACCAAGAATTTTAAGACAGTGATAGCAAAGCATTAAACTAAGTGTGAAGCCCTTCTAAACGTGAGGCCTTAATGACTCACAGGTTGCACACCCATGAAGCAGCTACAGCAAGGGGCA
Organism: Indri indri; assembly: GCA_004363605.1. Taxonomy (NCBI): domain Eukaryota; kingdom Metazoa; phylum Chordata; class Mammalia; order Primates; family Indriidae; genus Indri; species Indri indri. The sequence goes on along the minus strand of RJWJ010041301.1, from coordinate 10,325 downwards.
TCTAATCAATTCTGGGTAGCTAAGAAAGTCTTCCTGCACGAGAAAGTATCCCAGAATGAGATCTGAAACATTGTTTTCTAATCTGTATCATCTAAAACTGGACTTTTCAGCATCAGGGTGGAAGAGGTACTCTTTGAGTTGTCATCTGTGCCCACCCAGCAGCAATCGGCAATTAATTGCTAGAACCTCAGGGACCCAGAAATCTTGGGATGACAGTGCCTGGGGCTTCTCTAATTTATTCTCACTTTTGAGGATTTTGCACTTCTCTTGCTATGCAATGATATTATACAGTTTCAAATTTTCTCATAGTATGTAAATCTTGCTAATGTGCTTAAGTCGGAATGACTATTGCTTTGATGTTATGGTGAAAATTAATATTTAATGAAAAGTTTACAAGATTATTTTAAAATATACATTTGTAAAACATTAACCTGATTTTTTTTAAGTTTATTGCTTAGTTACAACCCTCTTTTGGTAACCAGACCAACCATTAGTCTATTCTCAATCTTGACCCAGTGCGCCCACTCCTGCTCTGGGTCAAACACTTTAGTTATCCTATGTCTGTGCTGCGTTAAGTTTTCTTTTGCATGAGAGAGAGAGACAGAGAGTGTTTGTGAATGTTTGATTTTGTTTTGAGTCTTAATTTAGTTCCCAATTCCTTCATAAAGGGGACAAAGGAAGAATAATAATGCTGAGTTGATAGAACTATTCATTCATTTATTAACAAAGATTTAATGAGTGTGTCCTATAGGCAAGGCACTGTTCCAGGTGTCAGAGGATATAGCTATGGCAATAAAAAAAATTCTGTCTTCATGGATCTTACAGATCAAGAAAGACAATAGAAAATATAAATAAGTAAAACATTCAGTATGCTCGACGGCGTTAAATGCCATGGAGAAAATAATGAAGTAGCAAAGGGAATAGGGAACAGCAAGGGGCAGGGGTTGCATGTTGAAGTAGGGTGGTCAGGGAAGATGTCTGTGGGCAGAAGACATTTGAGAAACAGATGCAAAGCAGGTAAGGGAGAAAAACACGAGGCTCTCTGCAGGGAAGGTATCCCAGGGACTAGCAAATGCAAGGTCCAAGGCCGGCGTGCCACCTGGAATTGAAGGACACCCCAAGGAGGCCAGTGTGGCTGGTGTGGAATGAGGAGAAAGAGAGTAGTCTGAGGTCAGGGGAGTGCCACATTGCGTAGGGCCTTTGGGGTCACTAGAAGCATTTTGTTTTTTCCTCTGGGATAGTGGGAGCTGTTTGAATAGAGAAGCAACATGACCTGGTTTGCATTTTAACAGGATCACCCTGACAGCTCTGTTGAATCAGACTGTACTGAGCAAAAACAGAAATGGGAAACCAGAGTGGAGACTTCTGAGATAACCCAGGTGGGAGACGATGGGGGTGCAGACCAGGGTGACAGCAGTGGAAACAGTGAGACACTCGGTGTGAAACTTGACATTAGAGAAGGCATCGTTCGCTATGAGCTGTGAAAAAAAGGGAGGACCCAAGGTTGACTCTGAGGTCTTTGCTCTTAGCAGATGGAAGGATGAAGTTGGCATTAACCAAAACAGAGAAGACCACAGGAGGAGCAAGTTCAGAGGGGAAGCCCAGGGGCTCAGGCTGGGAATATGAAGTTGGAGATAAGCTTAAGACAACCAAGGAGCAAATGGTGTGTAGGTAGTTAGTCTGGAATTAAGAGGGGAGATCTAGGTTCATGATAAATATTTAGAAATTGTTAGCTTATCAATGATACAATCACCAATGAAGTGAGTATAGATAGAAAAGAAGAGACATCTGAGGTCTGAGATCTGGGAGGCTCCAGGATTAAAAATCAAGAAGATGCAGAGCTAACAGCCAAGAGACAGCAAGAGCTGCCTGTGAGGTCAGAGGAAAGCTAGGCAAGTCCTTGAAGCCAAATGAAGAAAGAATTTCAAGGAGAAGCAAGCAATCAACTGTGTCAAATGACTTAGATGGTCAAGTGAGATGGGAAGACTGAGAATTGACCACTGGGTCTAGCAACGTGTCAGTCATGGTAACCTTTTATATGAGTGGTGTCAACAGAGTGGGGGGCCTGGAAGCACAAGTGAGGGGGGTTTACCAAAGAGTGAGGAGAAAGAGATTGAAGACAGCAAGTGTAGAAAACTCCGAGAAGAGTTTTGTTTAAAAGATCACTGAAGGTAAGGACCAAATGAGATTCTGTGTGTGAAAGCACTTCGAAAATTGTGAAAGCACTATGTAAATGCTGGGTGTAATTGTGAGAGCTGAGACCTGTTGTGTACTAAAAATATGGCTTTCAAAATGTCAAGCAGACACAAGAATTTCTGTGCCCAGTTGGAGCTATAGCATCTCCAGAAAACTGTGTTCTCACTACACCCATGGCTATTTCAAGCAACCACTAAATCCTCGGAAAGTTAGAGTTCAAAGACTCCAACAGTGATAAGCAGTCTATTAAACTCCTCCTTTTCCCAACTTGGTTACACAATCGGCCCACAAAGTACAGGATAAGGAAAAAGTCAAAGCGCTATACACAAAAGAAAGCTCCAATTAGTCTTTAAGAAAGGGGTTCTTTGTTCTTCAAGATTGCAGAGCCTTCCTTGGGAAATTCTCAAGCGAGTCAGTACATCTTGTTTGATTACAGTATCAAGACATTACAAAATGAAGGATTTCCAGTAAGAAAAGTGTCTTCACCCACTGCTAATAAGAATGAACACCGCTTATGGTACCATGGGATGTTGTAATTATTCAAAATCAGCATCTATCCTGTTCAGTTCAGGATTTTGCATTGATATTTTATTCCTGGAAACACGGGCACAGGTGCACAACGTTCCTGCAAGACAGAGTCCACAGGCTTAAAGTAGAGTGTTCCGTCCCAGGCTGCTCCATCACTTGAGGACTCAGGCCCACAGACCACTGCCAGCCAGGCCACCTGGCTCAGAGCACGGGGAAGGAGAGGGCTGTAGGGTCACACCTGGAGCAAAGCAACACCCACTGAGACTGGGGTGGGGAGACAGTCACCTACCCTTTCATATAGATCCATCAACCAATTCATTCATTTAACAGACAAGCCAGACAATACACTCTAGGCCAGCACAGCCCAACAGAAATATAATGTGAGCCACAAATGCAAGTCTTATAGGTGATTTTAAATTTCGAATTTTCCAGTAGCTAAATGAAAAAGAGTAAAATGAAACAGGGAAAATCAATACTTACAATATATTTTATTTGACACAATACATATATTCTAAGACATCATTCTAACAAGTGGCCAATATAAAATGTTATGAATGAGAATGTAAAATTATTTTACCTGCTTTTTAATACAAAGTCTTTCAAGTCGGGTGTGTATTTTACACTCCTAGCACATCTCAATTCAGAGTGGCCACATTTCAAGTGCTGTGGCCACCTGTGGCTCACAATGACCGTACTGGGGCCAGAGCAGCTCCAGGCATAAGAAATCTACAGGAACAAATCACGTGCATCACCTTTGAAACGCTTATAGACCATTAGGGGTAAAGAGGGCTCAGACAAGCAAATGGGCCATGAGAATCATGTCAAATGGAGTTAAAGGCAGCGCGTTAGTGGCCTGCAAGGAAGTAGCATCTAACCAAATCTGGGGGTCGGAAAGGCTGCCTCAGGGAGAGAAGTCTTAGCTGAGAATCAAAGGGATTGAGAAGCAGGAAAAGGGACAGGAAAGTTATAAGGACAGAGGAGAAGCATCTGCAAAGTCCTGGGAATGAGAGACAATGTGGTGTGTTCTGGGAGCTTCTACTCATTCTTTATTGCCAGACCATGGAGTTTGAAGAGGAGAGTAAACACGGAGCCCTCAAGGCAAAGAGTGTCCAGACTACAGAGGGCTTCGTAAGCTGTAGTGGGGAGGTTGGTTTCCTCCTCAGGGTGACAGGAGTCAAAGAATTCTGAGCAGGGTTCTCGGTTGCACCAAGTTCAAGGCCCATCTAGTCCAAGCCCTGCTGCGTAAGTGAGGAACGCAGAGCCTGAAGACGGCAGGTGAGCTGCTTCGAGTCCCCAGCTGGCCAGTGGCCGCACTGAGGGCAGAACCCTGATTGTGACCCTGATCCACAAGGCCCTTCTACTGCCTGCTCAGCAGGACCCAGATGTGCCGGAGCAGAAGGGGAAACACCATTGCTCCACACAGACAGAGGTAACAGAGCTAATCACACCAGAAGGTGAGGCAAGAGGATCAGGAACTAACCCCGGGGGGAAGGAAGGGGAACAGTGTCATTGTCCTGTAGGGGAAGCAGGCAGCCAGCTCCAGTTCTGCTAACCTGCCTGAGCCCAGGCTGGGGGTGAAGGGAGTAGTTCCACCTCTTGTGAGAAGGGAAAGTGCAAAAGAGCAGGGCCATCGGTTCGGCACCTGCTGGCTGAAACCACAGGCCTCCTCGGAAAATGGGGATGGGGTGACCTGCCCAGAAGTCCAGCATGGAGACAATGCATCTGGAATGTACCCACATCTGTTTTAATATAAAAATATCATTTAAAATAGACACAAGTGGAAGGCACACCACCTTTGTCCTATGGCTTTCCGCACCCCCTGGCACATTGGGGCTAAAAACAGAACCCCCCAGTCCAAGGTGCTCAGCTCAGCTACCCTGTGAGATGGCGAGAGCGGGTCAGCCTATTTCTCAAGGTCAGTGATTTCTCTAATGATACCGGGACATTGTGGAAAAGCCAAGTTTAGGGCCACATCTGGCCTCTGGTCCACCAGGATGTAATGACCCAATAGGAAGCCGCAGGAATCTCTGTTCGGCTCACCCAGCTGTGCCACCATTATGGCTTACTGTCTTTGGGTGTGGCTGTGTTCATGACTACAGGGCTACTCTTTCAAATGCAAACATTACCAGGGAGGGTCCACCCTTGCAATAGCCCCCATTAACAGAGATTAAATAAAATCAGGAAAGGGACGCAGAAAAGGTTGACGACCAGGGCCCGAATGAGAGCCTGGAGTGCACAGAGGGCTTCTGAGGGGCGGAAGGAGCATAAAAGCCAGCTTTGCCCTCTTCACAGAGCTTCCTGAGGCCACAGAGCAAACGTTTACTGAGAGCCTGATGTATATCACGCACTATGCCACACCCTGTGGGACCCACGAAGAAGTACAAGGAATGTCTCTGCCCTCTCAGTGCTTAAAATCTATTATAGTTGAGGAGAGTATCAGCTTTCCATTGCTGCTGTAACAAATTGCCACAAAACCAGTGATTTAACACACTACAAATTTATTCTACAGTTCTGTAGGTCAGAAGCCTGACACAGCCTCAGTGGGTTAAAGTCAAGGTGTTTCTGGAGTCTCTAAGAGAGGATCTGCTCGATGCGTTTCCCAGCTTCTGAGCCTGCATGTCCCTGGGCTCACGTTCCTCCCTCCGTCTGCACGGCCAGTGTGGCTGCTGGAGTGTGTCTCACATCACATGGCTCTGGCCTGACTCTTCCGCCCCCTTCCTTCGCTTTTAAAGACCCTTGTGAATATGTTGGGTGCACATGGATAATCCAGGGTCATCTCCTTATCGCCAGATCAGCTGATTAGCAGCCTTGATTCCATCTGCAACCCAATTCCTCCTTGCCGTGTAACATTACATAGTCACAGGTTGCAGGGATTAGGACATGGACATTCTTGGGAGAGGGGAGAGAGTTGGCACTACTCTGTCTACCACAAGAGGGGTAAACAGTCAGATACAAGACTAACTCTGGCACAAGGTGAGGGCTGTGTGGATCCTCAGTGCAGTGGGGCTCAGGAAGGGGAGATCACGTCCTGCCAGTGTCACCAGGAAAGGTTCTTCATCACAACAGGCTGGTGGTGTCAGGAGATACCAGCATCCCAGTGAGAGCAGGGCCTTAGTATCTGTGATGCTTCCTGTCGTCCAGTTCTGGGCACTGTGTCCCACAGAAGTGGCACCAACAAACTTGGCAGGAGTGGAAAAGGCAGAGCTGTGACTGAGGGGTCTGGGAAACAGGGCTCCCCACTAAGAAGAGTCACCTGGGATGGGTCATGGAGGGCTCTGGATGGAAGTGAGGCTTTGTCCCCTGGGCACTGGGCAGAATTGAAGATTGGCCCCCAAAGACATCAGATGATGATGCAGGGGTATGGGGACAGAGAGTGATGAGGCAGGAAGGGTAGCCAGACAGAGCTCCCCAGGGAGAGGAGGGTGGTGGCAGGGGCCTGGGAAAGGGGCAGGCACACAGGGGTCGCGCGGCAGCATGAGGAGCACTGGGGGCAGGTGGGCTGTGGAGAGCCAGACAGCAGCACGGCAATGGCATGAGGGGAAGGGGACAGTCTAGGAGCGGGAGCCTGAGGCGTTGGCCAGAACCCATGAGAAAGGGCCCAGCTGGCAGCAGAGACGCGGGCTGGGCCTGGGTAGTGTCGGGTGGTGGGAGGTATGGGAGGAACTAGCATCTGTGATCAAAGGCAATGCAACAAAGAACCCGGCATCGAGGACTCAGCCTCAGCAACACCCTGTTTAGGGTCGGGAGGAGGAAAGAAGGCACGATAAACCCCAGGGGCGGCCCCACTGAAGCAGAGCCGCTCGTATGGGGAGGGTGCAATGCGGGAAATCGTTATCAACCATGAGGCTTATCAGCCAAGACCCAACAGCTCACAGAGAACAAGGAGGCCCTGAGAGGTACGAACAGGTGGTTCAGGGTAACAGACATCATAGCTGGAACTCTGCCAAGGAGGGAAGAGATGACACGAACGCCCCAGCACTGTTTCTCCACAGGGCAAGGCGGGAGCACAGCTCTCAATCCGAGGGGCTTCCTGAGCAGGCGAACGAGGGGACTAAAGACAGCTGGTTTTGAGACCTGTTGCGACTCCTCCGCAGGCCGGAGCTTGCTGGGCTGAGGCAGGGCCCCTTCCCAGTTTCCCCATAGAGCCTCAGGGGGCTGTTCTGTAACATCTCTTGAGCAACCGTGTGTCCACAGTCTCTGGCACAACGTCCCCTGTGCAACACAATAGCCACCCTTGCTGTTTGCAAGACAGATGCAAGGAGGGGACAGACCCACTCAGAGTGTTTCCCAGCATGATCTTTCTCCACATAGAACCACATTGTGATGAAAGAAAACAGAATGTATCATCCCATTATATAAAATTCAACAAAAAAGGGCAAAACCAATGTCTGGTGCTTGGAGTCAGGATAGAGGTGACCCTCAGGGCAGGGGAGGGGGGACAGAAGCAGTATCCCAAGGAAAGCTTCTGGGGAGTGGTGATCTTCTGCTTCTCGGTCTGGGGCCGGTTACACAAGGAGGCTCAGAATGAATTGGGCAACAATTCGTCAAGCTGTACTCAGGGTTTGTGCATTTTTCTGCACGTGTATTACACTCCTATTAAAAAGCTTATGTTTTAAAATGCTGTTGTGGGAGAGGCCCTGTGTGTCTGAGTGGTAGGTCAGGCAGGAGAGCTGGGAGAGGAAGACAGGACGCTATGCCAAAAGACAAGAGGAGAAGCACAGGTCTTGGCCATCCTGCAAGGACCACATCCAGCTCCTCTCCAAAGGAGGGACTCTGGCTGACAGAAGAAACCGCCACGAGGCCCAGCTCACTAGGCGTGGTCAGCCTGGGAGGCACCCCTCAGAGCCCACCGCTTGTCGTGTGAAGAAGAGGCACTACAGACCCCACAGTCAGTGGGACACTTGGTCTCTGTGACCATCAACTTCATTTGTCAACTTGGCCAGACAATGATGCCCATTCATTTGGTCACACGCAAAGCTAGGTGTTGCTGTGAAGGTATTTTTTAGATGTCATCAACATTTAAAATCAGTTGACTTTAAGTAAAGCAGATTACCCTGTATAAGATGGGTGGACCACACCCAATCAGTTGAAGGCCTTAAGAGCAAAGACTGAGGTTTCCCAAAAAAAAAAAAAGGGAATTCTGCCTCCAGACAGCAATATAGAAATTCTGCCTGAGTTTTCAACCTTCCGACTCAAGACTGAAAGATCAGCTCTTAGCAGAATTTCCAGCCTGCCCTACAGATTTTGGACTTGCCAGCCTCCACGATTATGTGAACCAATTCCATATATGTACACACACTGTTGGTTCTGTTTTCCTGGAGAACCTTATACAATCTCTGATAGATTCTTCTTCGGGGAGCCCAGGAGCCCAGAGCATCTTTCTCAGACCTCTCCTGAAAGCAAACAAAGTAGGGCAGCACTTCAGTTTTGGGCTGTGGCCTCAAGACAGGGCCCTTGTTCAAGGGAAAAGAAATTCCCAGCCAGTCCAGGGACCTCAGTGCTGGCTTTGTCCTCTTTACTGTCATCTCTGCTAATGTCACCAGCACAGTCTGAAAAAGGGGAAGTACCGGGAGAAGGAAATATTGAGAGAAACACACACATTTCTAGTTTCTCTGGCTAGAGTTGCCTACGTGACTTTTTCAGAGTCCCCCCAAAACTCCAAATAAAAACAGCCACATTCCTGACAGGGTATCCAAACCCACCTAAACTCTGACCCAGTTAGATGCAGCCAAGGGAGTGGATGAAACAAACACACCTGTTTGCGGGGGCTTTAATCTTCTCCAAACACTGAGATATTGTTGAGATGTTTTATCTTCCATTGCACACAGAGGAGATTAAAAAGCCATGATAAATGGTGTGCTCTCTGGGAGGGAATGCCATATATAGGGCAATACATAATTTCCTGCTTCTGGTACCGTTCAGGATAATTGTCCTGGTAACGTGAAAACAGGAGGGATATTAATTTAAGATTAAAGCACAATTATAAGCTCTGTCATACTGTTAATTTCTTTTAAATGTTCCTCTGAATAATTCCACCTTTGCAAGATGGAATAAGCATACAATTAAAAACTGCATTAAATAAATGAATAACTAATTAATGAATAAAAAGAACTCTGAAAATAAAATGGGTCATGCAAATTCCAAACTATAATTTTAACAACAGGCCAGATGTTAATCCTTCAGATCTTTGAAGGAACAGCTTTTGGGTGCAGAGAGGTAGCACCACTCCCTAGATTTAGATCTGGAATAGCTGTGTTTTTGTTCACACACCGCCCAGGGATAGCTTTAGGTACAGGCACCGCAGGTAACTGGACTGTTTCAGAGCTGGGCATAATGGACCGACCTGAACACTGTTCTGCCTCCCCACCTTTAACAACAGTGCCTCCTCCATCATGCCTGAAATGCTACACTTTCCTCTGTCCTCCAGCCAGAAATTCGACCAAGGTGATTCTATCATTGATTAGGAATTCTGTTAGAAAATGTGAACGTTCATGTAAGGGAAATATTCCTGTAAGAGTTAAAGGTTGATCGTTCATTAGCACCTTGATAATGAATTCCTTTCATCAGATTGCTTTCCTCCTAACACCTCACGGAGGCCAGCCTCTTTGGGGGAGTGGGATGAGGGAGAGAGTGGTGGTCATTTTGCAGCAAAGGGTAATAGTAGGGAATGGTAAGACTGCCTGAGTATGGCCCAGAGCCGGAGCATTCTGAAAGCCCAGAGAACTTAAGAGCATTTGACACCACAGTAAGCCTCCAGTATCTATGCACAGGGGATCTAAGACTTCCAGGACAAGCCACATGGATGAGGAAGGGAGGGAAGCACCATCTAAGATTGCCTTCCATGTGCCAAATGAAAGTCAGTATGACTATGTGCATTTTACCAGTTGAGGAAATCGAGACTCTTAAAAAGTTATAAAAACAACCCAAGATGACACAGCAATGCAGTAAATGGGAGAGAAGGAATTAAAACTTTGTCCATCTGACCACCCCCCAAATCCATTCTCTTTCAACCACACCACCCTTCCTCACAGCAACCTTATGAGTTAGATGTAATTGTTCTCATTTTTAAGTCGAGCAAATCAAGGCTTTTGGAGATTAAAGAAGAGGCTGTATCCAGGCATAAAAAGCTCAGGCATGTTCAGTAAGCGCAAATACTCTTGTACTGAGTGTGGGCATAGCAGGAGATGGGGCTGCAATGTTGTAGGTGAGACTGCGGGAACCAGGAAAAGCCTCTGATACTGACCACAAACCTGTGAGCCAAGCTCAAATCCTCACTTCCAGGCTCTCACAGGCTGTTCTGACCTTGAACTAAGTCAAGTTGTCTAACCTGGGAAAGAGTCCAAGCTACAACTGAAAGCATTGTTTTCACTTCAGACCAGCTAACGGGCGTTGATAAGAGCTGTAATTAATAGATCTGTTATCAGGGGTGAATTACCAACATAAAACCCTGCAGTTATTAAAATTATCACCTAAGGCTGGGAAAGGATTGTGAGATAACCCACTTTACCAGGTGCCAGGGAAAGAACCAGAACACTGGGCTTGGGGACAGGCCTGGAACTCACACCTTCCCAGACCTGCTGGGACTAGGAGAGGAGTTGCAG
>RJWJ010041300.1:0-13505 GCA_004363605.1 Indri indri | reverse complement strand
CAGTTTTACCACATTACTTTGCTACTCCTAATTATGAAGTTGTTTTCTGCCTCATACTTTTTGTCAAGGTGCCCTGTGTAGAAAGCATTTATACCCTCCTTCTTCAGTTCTTCAAAATCCAGTCCTGTTTTTGAAGCATTTCCTGAGTTTTTCAGGTAGAAGTGATAGTTCTCCTATTCATGCCCTTACTATCTTTTATTTACTTCAATTATAGAAATAATGAATTTTCTTTTTCTGGGTTTTTTTTTTTTTTTTATAAATCTCAATGCTCCCTTGAATATAGTGCAGAATCTTTCTTTGTTTATATGTTCAGCTTTTCCTAGAATATTGCCCATGATTCAATAGACACTGTAAATACATACTGTCTAACTGACCGACTGAGTGGGTGAGTGCGTGAATGAATACAATGCGTTCTGAAGCTGGGAATTTTTTTTAATAGGAGGGACCAGCAAATCCATCAACTATGAAAAAGGAAAATGGTATCGGTGTTATTGAAAATGCTCCTCCAGTGCAAGACACTAGTGGCAGTTTTACTGCTGTGTGCCATCATAACAGAAGTGGTAAGTTAGTAAATACAGCGAAACATTTTTCCACACTTAAGTGCTGTTACAAAAATACCAGTTAAAGTATGTAGATCAAAATGTGACATCCGTTTCAGTTAAATATTTTTCTTTCGCCGTTTTTCTTTTATTACCAACTTCTTCGCCCTTTATCTGCTTCAATCCTGAAATCAGTTTTTGCTAGTAATTTTACTTCCTTGAAATGAAAATGCGTGGTGATGGATTCATGTATGTATTTAAAATACACAGTGGAAAATGTTCTCACGAGTGTATCTGTGAATAACATTTTATAGATACGATGTCCACATTAGTAGCTGGAGAAAACGAAGTTGTAGAAGTACCTTTGGATTCGGCTTGTGAGGTACTGTCTGTCCTTGTTGTTTTTTAAAATATAAGCATCGAGTTTTGCTAAAACTTAAAAAGGGATGATCTGACTTTTCATTCTCACCTCTGTGTATATATAGAAGGAATTATTTTCTTACATTCTCACCTCATTATTAAGAAAGTAATTGTGTTGTAAGCGTATTAGGGCTGCATGATGCAGTTCTGCTAGTTCGTAGCATTCCTTCGTGAAGGCTGTATGGTGCAACAAATAAGGTTTAGAAGTGACAGGGAATCGATTTTGTCTCTGAAGTATGTTTATCTATAACCTATAGAAATATTCCAGGTCACCCCATGGCCCAATGTAAGATTGTTTGGCACTTCTGGATGTGTGAAGGGCCTAATGACATTCAGAGAGAAACAGTTTGGACTATAATTTTTTGCAACATGGAACTTCAAATGATAATACTTGATACATGAAGGTTTTAATGCATTTGGGTATTCTAGTGTCAATCCGCAAGGACCATTTTAGGAGAAGGGAATGTATGGGTAATAGCAAATATGCAGAAGTATAATAGCAACACTTTGGTTTAGTGATGTTCAGGTAAATAGAATTCCTTTTCAAGAATAGAATGCATTGAATATATTTGTGGCGCCTATGCTTTTAGTAATTAAGTATGAACTAATGAGAATGTACAGTAAGGGCACAACTGTTGAAAGAGATAGAAAGGGCCTGACCTCTTGAAGCTCTTGTTGCACAGTGGTACCAGCACTGAGTGGAAGTCAGAAAACAGGTTAGTATCTTGGTCGTGTCACTTACTGTCCCTGGAATATTGGGAAAAATGATTCATCCTCTTCGACCTTTAGTGACCTCATTCTTAAAAATCATACTAGTATCTACCATGTACGTGTGTGTGATGAACAACTGTGGTAAGAAATGTGAAAGCAGTTTTTAACTGGAAAGTGTGTATACAAAAGTAAGGTCAAATGATGACACTGGTGTTCAGTGAGTTAATAAATATTAAGGGTATGTTTTGTAAATATGAAAGCAGTAGCATCCAGAAAAGAATGGGGAAGTTAGAATGGGCATGTGGCTTGTTAGTCTGGGGTATGTTAAGTTTCAGCAGATGATTACTGGAGATGTGCTATGGGAATATAGTGATTTTTCACTTGATAACCCTCCACCTAGGATTTTAAATGTGTTGACCTTGAATAAATTCCTGTTACTAAGTACAGATTATACGCTCAGTGGTTAGATACTGAATGTTCAAGATGAGCTCTGTTACTGCAGTGGTAAGAATAGAAAAGGTAGCAAGCAACAAACATTTGACAGTCCTTATTAAATGCTCCGTATAAAGAAAACAGAGAAGGTTATGTTAGACAATATTAAGGAAGTTTGTAGTTAGGGTGGGGCTGGGAGTGAGAGAGTAATTCTGTAGTCAGAGAAGATTTCTCTGAAGGTGACATTTAAATGGCCAACTTTCACATGGCTGAAGAAGGAACCAGCTATGTGAAAGTCTAGGAGGACACCATTGTGGACAGAGATGAGTAGATCACATTTCATCATTTTACCTGTAGGATCCTGGAATGACCAGGAAGCAGGAAGAGGGTAACCATCATCATAATCATTTTTATTGACATGTTCCAAAGTTCATATCATGCTTAGTGTTTGTTTTAACACTAAAATGTTTCTAGAATTAGAAATATTTTAAATGCTTAATGCTGAATGTATTATAGCAAGTGTGTTTTATATATATGTATTTTTTAATTAACTTTTTTAGTGGGGAATGCAAAGTTGAGTTAGGCATTTTGAAGTTAGTTCTTTGTTAAAATATTCACACGAGTTAATATTTTGTCCAGAAATTTGTTTGCTTTGGCATTCTGTGCTTGGATTACAGAGTCAATATCCATATGAAGATGAGAGATAAACTTTACCTAGAGAGCACAGATGAAGTATTCTATTGAAACGTTTTAATTTTCAATACGTGTTTCTCCTTTTAGATCTGACTGGGTTGGGTTTAAAATAGGAGATTCAGATTTTTTTTTTAGAACATGATGGAAATCTTGATGCAACTTCTTGTTATTTTTTTATTGAAACTCATTATTGATACAAATTTTAACAGAGTATCTCCAAGAATCCTCTACAGAAAGATGTTGGTCCTTCATCTGGGGCTGTAGATCAAAAAGGAAGAAATACATTAAATGGACAAATAGAAGGTAAGAACCATATTTGTAAAAAAAAAAAAAAGAAAGAAAGAAAAGTCATTTGGAGAATATTTATTTAAAAACATGAGCGCTGACATATTCTAACAGGCAAAGAAAATCACCTAGTAAGATACATAATAAGGAAAAGGAGAAGTGAAACGGTGATACACTGTAGATCGTATCAGGTGCCAGCAACAGATGAAATTGAGAATGTCACTGAAAGGAGCTGAATTACTGGTTCCATTTCACGATGGTCTAAGACCTGAGGGAAGTCTGGAAACAAGGAGGCGGCAAGGAGTCAAAGAGGGAACGAAGAATGAGGAAGGCGGAGAGTACAGGGAGCACGTGAAGGAAGGAGAAGCAGGGGGATGTAAAAGAAGGAGCTCAAATAAAATAATTCTTCAGAAAATGGAGGAACAGGGGATTAGAAAGGTGGGAAGAATATAAAGTGAGCGGCAAGTGGCAAAACCCGACAGAGAAGTAGAGCAGAGTTTTCCGGTTCTTCCTGTCCTCCTCCTGCTGGGAAGGCGTTGACGTCGAGGCCGTGATCCTGCAGAGCTCCGTTTCCCTGCCACAGAGGGATGTGAGCAGATGTGGTCAGCTATCCATGCGTGTAATTTAATGTCATACAAAATGTTGTGACTTCATAGGTTCATGTGAAAATTCGAGTTCTTCGCCATGTAGTGGCAGAGCATCGAAAGTATATCTAAAAGAAGAATTACAGCAAGATATACAAAAGTTTAAGAATGAGGTGGACATGTTACAAGTAGAATTCCTGGCTGTGGAGAAAGAAAAAGTTCTGCTTGAAAAAGAGGTAGGAGTTCACTTACTGCTACTCTTTGTTTTTTCTCTTGATCAGTTAGTGATCCATTTTGATTTTCTACTTATGAAAAGCTCATGCGTAAAATAGGGTTTTCCACATATGTAATTGTGTGTAGAAATAGATTCTTTCTGATTGTTGTACATGATTGGATTTCAGGAAAAGTCTCTCATCGTTATTTCCTCATCAACCTAACTCCGTCTCTCAGTCTTCCAAGTGGCATAACGACTGGGAAACTACTAATAATTTAGCGGTATATCATGTGACCACCAGGATAAGCATAAAGAAAATGGATAAAAAAACTGTCTATTAATAATAAGCGCTAGGGCTCTCCCCACGGACTGAAAGATGAATTGCATTCATGGAAAAAATACAATGGGAGTACATTGGGAAAGAAGCTGCGACTGAGAAGAGATACAAATGTATCTAACCTTGAGAGTTGCAACAAACATGGCCAGCCCAATGCATCTCTGAATGTGCTTTTATGTGTGCAAGTTGATCAGTTTAAGTCAAAGTGTTGGAGCTTATAATTCCATCATGACCACTTTAAATATTTTTGACAATAAATACACATACTTCTACATATTTATTTTAAAATCACCACTCTCAAATGTTTCTGTTGAATCAGAACTTTATATTATGCTGTTTAGTGAAGTATGGTCAGATTTTTCGCATATGATTTTATCATACAAGTACCGTGAATGCTCCCCCCAAAATTTAGTATCTGAGTCCAGAGTAGAAAGCTGAGTTCTCTACATTGAGTTTCAGAGATAGACAAAAATCTGGAGACATTCTTCTTTAAAAGTAAAAGTAGAAGAGGCCTCTCACCCCACCCCTTTACCTCCAAGGCATTACATTGCTTTGACAAAGTCACACCTTTAATTTATCTGACAAGTTTGATGAATTTTTCTGGTGATTTATGTGACTCAGCATGATGACATTACATTGTCTCTTTTGGTGCCAGAAAATGCGAGATAATACCACTTTAGGAGCTTTGGAGGAATCATTTCATCTTTCTTGGTTTTACTCCCATTATGAGTAGATAAGGGAGGTGAAGCAGGTAATTATTCATGCTGTACATTCTCCATCCATAAAATTTTATGTTTATTGAATGTGGAATTTGGGGAGCATGTCATTTTCCAGAATTCCACACTAGCAACTCAGCAGGTCCGCTCTGCCCCTCGTGTTGTGGCAAACTTGGTTGATACATTTCAGTGAGCACCGTTACTTTTTTGAGATCCCAGGATCCAGATGAGCACAGAATGGTAAAAGGCAGTGGGGAAAGAATAGCTGAGTGCAAAAAGGGGAAAGCTTCCTTTGTCTTCATGAAGCCCCACAAGGTCACATTCTCTAAATGTGGCTGTTTAGTGGAAAATCTAGGCAATAGTGACAAAAGACACGTTTTGTGACTTTTTATTTCTCAGTTTCTGCCAATGAAATGTGGTGAAAATTCATACGAGGTACTGAAAGGTGGATGGGAATAAAAGCACAAAATTAAGAGGGCCCTGTTTATAATTGTGGAAAATTCTGTTTTCTCAAGCAGAAATGAAGTTGACTTTACTAAAATTTCAATGATGAGATCATGTTATAATTATGTAGTGATTAGATATAGTAATAAAAGTAAGCACCAAGTATTTTTATGACTAAAATTATGACAAACTGGGTCAAGCAATATAATGAAGGAAAGCAAAAAGTTATTTTTGTTGAATAAAGTAATAACAATTATTCTTAGTAAGAAACTTTCATTAAAGGTTGAAGAAGAAAAGAAGGAGCACAAAAGTGATGACATGGAAGTTTCAGCAAACCTGTATGATGGTGCCGCTAACGCCAGTGACAGTGAAGGATCATTTGACCAGAGAAAGAGGGGCAGCACTGATCCTCAGCACTTCCCTGGGAAGGAGAACGAGGAGTGTGAGAGGTAAGCCTGCAGCACGTGTTTACAGGAGACAATTCTTATTGTACCATAAAGCGAATTCTAATTTGGGTTAATATTCTTGATGAACAAATTTTGCATTTTGCTAGTAATATTTAGCCTTGCCTGATAATCAGAAAATGAAAATTAACAAATAATGAGATACTGTTAATTCCAATCACAGTGATATTTTATTTAAAAAAAAAAATAAGCCGTTTTGGGAAATGCGAGGAAAAAGGCATTCCCATTCCCTGTTGGTAAATAAAACTGGTACATCTTTTTCAAAGGGTAATTTAGTAGCATGTATCAAAATTTCAAATACGTCACTCCTTTAACCTAACAGCTCCAATTCTGTGACTAGGTTCTACAGGAAGACATGACTTCTGTCAACACACACACACACACACACACACACACACACACACATGTTAAGGACATTTATTCTATATTATGTCTAATATACAACCGGCCAATATATGTATAAAATGTATAATGTATGTTAAGATTATATAATGTATGTATATTACGGATATTTACTATAGCATTGTCATATTAAAAAGTTGGAGATAGGCTAAATACCCATCAATAAGGAAATAGATGGTCATACCCATAAAACAATGTAGAAGGCAACCGTTTAAAAATGATGTTAGATCTACAGTGTACTGATTATTTCACAATATATATTTAAAGCATTTAATTCAACGATGCACCTTAAGCAAATTGTGTTAGAATTCCTACGGTATGTGCTGAGGAGGGAAAGGAAGCTCCATTGACACTCTACTTTGTTTCCAACGAAATTGTTGGGTATTAAATTTTATTGTTTTTTGTTCTCAGTGCATGAGTTCTCACATATTAGACCCTCAAATTAATCTGAATATTCTCAAGGGATTGCAGATAAGGTGCATATTCCATGCAAAGGTTTCAGTGTTTTGGGTAAAATACTGAAATGGTTGGCCAACTCTTTCTGTAAGGAGCCAGATAGTAAATATTTTAGGCTTTGTGAATCATAGGGTCTCTGTTGTTGTAGTCTACAATCTGTCATAGACAATGAGCGACTGGGTGTGGCTATGTTGTAATAAAAGGTGAACTTACGAAAACATGCCGTGGGCTGGATTTGGCCCATGAGCACTAGTTTGCTGACCCCTGTGCTAAAACCAAGGAGCTGTAATAGTAATGCCATGAATCTTCCTGTTAAGGGTACCCTGCATGCATGCCGTTATCCTGCCTTTTAAAGGATAATGCATTTCACTATGTACCACTGTGAGTTTTCAACTGTGAGTTCATATTATATAATATGCAAATATTCAATTTACAAAGTGAGATTATTTTCTGCATTCATCCTCTTTTTTTCTCCCTGTGATTGAATTCAGTATTGTAATATGAGTGATTGCTCTGTATTTTGGAAAGTATAAACTATCCTAGAGTTGGGTGATTTTTATCAAGGAAGAAATACCGCCCTTGCAACTTTTAGTCTTTCTGTGGTCTTTATTTATAAGCATGAGCAAAATGATAATCAGCTTTCTAGTATCTAGAAGCATTCAAGGGGTCTTATAGTTCTAAAATTTTGTGAGTTTCTTGTTTAATTCCTTGGTCTGTCATTTTAAGAAATGCTCTATGTATATAACTTTTAAAAAACTTGAAAAAGTGTTAAAATATACCACATAATGATTATATAAGGATCGAAAACTACAGCTGCACAAGAAGAAGATTAGATCATCCGTGATCATGCCTCTTGGGTATCATGTCCTTGAAAGAGCTGTGTGCAGTCACGGACTCAAATTTCCATTCCGTTCACTCTTGAACTCCTGTCATTTTCACTCCCACCACTCCTCCAAAATAGTTTTTCTCATGCTTACCCCTGAGTTTCACTTTAATAAATCTGAATGTAATTTCTTACACCTTGTCATATTGAACCTGTCAACAATATTTGTCCCAGTGGAAGACTCTCTCCCTCATAGCACTTTCATCACTTGCCTTTCAGAATGTCACTCACTCACCTGGACTTTCCTCCCACCTCTCTGGTCTGTCCGTCTTAGCCTGTTTTGTGTGCTTGTCCTCAGCCCCCACCTTGTGACATTGAAGTGTCCCAGGACTCAGTGCTGCACCTTCTTTCCGAGGACGCTTACTTCCTTGTATATAATAGTGATTTCTATGTTTTTATGTCCGGGGGAGAGCTCCCTCTTTAATTCCAGACCGATATACCAAACTGTCTATTTGACATCTCTCTTTGGTTAGCTATTGGGTATCGTAAATTTATTGGGTCCAAAATAGAGCTACTGATGTTCTTGCTCATACCTGCCCCTCTGGTAGTCACTCCTACTTGAGTTCATGGTAGCTCTTCCAGTTTGCCTGGCAAAAACTTTGGCGTCCTTCTAGCCACGTCCCTCTCTCTCTCTGATACCTCACATCCCATCCGTCTGTAAATCTTGTCATGTCTACCTTCAAAATATATCCAAAGCTGTCACATCTTCCACCTTCCAGCCACCACCTCCTGCTGTCTGGGTGAGAGTAAGAGACTGCTAATTGGTCTTCTTGGTTTTTTTCTTTTTCCTTTTCTGTTTTAATCCTTTTCCAGCTTAACCCAGTGTAGCTATGAAATCCTAAGGCAGGTTACGTCGCTGCTCTGCTCAAAACCTCTGCGTTGCCTCCCCTTTCAGTGAGAGTGTTGCCACGGCTCTTCCTGATGCCTAAAAGGCAGTACATGATGTGACCTGCTGTCCCCCGACTTAATCTTCTGGTTTTCTGTCCCTCTCCCTCTGCTGCAGCCACGCGGGCCCTCTCGCTCTTCCTTCACACTCCAGGCACACCTCTGCGCCTGCGGTTCCCTGTGTCTGCAGAGCTGTTCCCTCGGACAGCCTCCTGGCTTGCTCCTTCCATTCCTTCAGGTCTTTACTTAACGCAGCTTTCTCAGCAAGGCCTCTTCTGGCCATCCTCGTGTTTCCACCAGCGCACCTGTCCAACGCTTGAACGTTTCGTTTCCTGCTTCAGTTTTTCTCCTGTAGCGTACTGTCCATTTGCCTGTCTATTCTTTTACTGTTACTGTGTGTTCACTCCACTCGCACGAGTAGGATGTTTGCTCGCTGCCATCTCCTCAGTGCCTAGGAAAGGGCCCAGCAGGGAGCAAGTGGCCGCTCAGTACGTACTCAGTAAATGAGGGGACGCAGTTTACCCTGAGCGTGTTGTTCTACGCATTAGACTAATTCTCACTTAAAAAAAAGTTGACCTGGGTTCATTGTGACAATTTTAGCTGGCAACTATGTGCATTTTTTAGATTCTTTTGGGTCTTTCTAAATAACCTGTATTCTCTATATTACCCTTTTTTCATTTAGGAGAAAAGCCCAATATTGTGATTACTCACTACTTATTCTTTTACTGGTAATTACGACAGTTTGCAATATGCTAAGATAGATCAGAGGAGTTGCAAACTATGTTTGTATTGTATTAAGAAGAGCAAAACATAAGGGAGGTAAATTTAAGGGACTTAAAGAATCCTTTCCAAAGAATGATGAACTTTCAGTATATGAAATAAAAAGAGTGTGAAAGACAGCTTTCCTGGTCAGACACAGTGACTTCTGACAGAGCAGCTGCCGACCCTGCGTAGGGCTTGGGGAAGAGCGGAGTCACGGATTGGCAGATGTTCAGAGGCATAAGGGGGTTGACGACACGACCTAGCAGCACGATTATTTGAGTGACACTGTTGTTGATTGCTTGGCTCCCCCGGGCATGTTTATTGGAGGTAGTTCGTGTCTGCCGGCTGTCTCTCAAAAGCAAGAGGCTGACACTGAGTGGTTGGTGAGTGAGATCAGTGGTCATTGATGGACTGACTGGGTTTAAACTGGTTGTGGGTGGCTACTTGTTGCCATGGCTACAGGTGAGTCCTCTACTTCTAAGGCAACTTTCATCAGGTGTTTTCTGTTTAAAGTTGCCTTCCTTCAACTGTGTTTAAAATGGAAAACTTTTTTTATTGTGGAATTGTAGACTGACTTTTAAATGTCGAGTCAAGAGGAATTTTTTAATAATTGCTCTCAGGATGATCTCCCATTTTTTAGATGCTTAGTCTTATCCAGAATAATTATCTAGATAATTTTCTTTTAATACATAATTGTTAGTTTTTTTTATGTTTTTGATATTTTTAGGGGCTCATGCTCCACCCCTAATGTAATCTGCTGTGGGAGAGGAAATTGTTGCCTCTTTATAAATTTATGTAGATAGGTAATAGTGATATTCTTATGTAGGTGTTTACAGCATGAAAAGGTAATTGCAGTTTTCTCCTGGTATGCTATAGTAGGCTGAAAGTTTACAACAGTTACTGAATTATTTTTTTTCAAACAAACTCATAATTCATCGCAATATTATTATTTCTGAACTGTATATAATGACAAGTAAGTATTTTAGAAGTTAGGTCTCTCCCCCCAAAGATATTTTCACAATTTCTTCCTACGTTCATGTCATATGTGCCTCATCCTATTTCATCAACTTCATTTAAATGAAACATTATCATATTTCAAAGTGGTACCCAAAATATAGCAGTAATCGGACTATTATTTTCATGTCAAAGAGTCATTGCTTGCAGGCCATGAGCTCCAGGCTTTTAGTGTATCATTCAGGTTGAGGGTAGCATTCATCTCTCATTATTTGCTTCCGTGTATTTTACACTTTTCCTTTCCAGTTCCTAGGGAACACTTAGACGCCGTGGGCCTCACTTTGGTGTTCACGTTCTGTTCTCTAAGTAGGATGGTTTTCTGCCAGCTGTTGGCCTGGGGAGCCCCTCTTCTGTTTTACCTCTTCCGTGATCCTTCCTTGTGCTCAGACAGAACTTTTCATAGATGAGCTCTTACATATCACCCTGCATGATAATTGTATGTTTACCTGGATTCTGAAGCAGGGAATATACTTTGCCTTGTAGATTGTGGGTATTTCACAGTGGTTTTTTGAATTAATAAATGAATGAATTGAAATGGGGATTGTCTTTTTATCTCTTTCAGTAGAGTTATTAAAAAATACTGGCTTTTTATGTGTTTTTTAAAGTAGTGGTCCTGCATTGCATATAAAGGAAGCAAAGAAAAATGGAAATGAAAAACGGACCTCAAATAAATCCATGATGACAGCGATGTTTAAGAAGCTCAAATTACTAACTGGTGGTCTGCTTCCAGCGAATGACGACAGCAGTTTACGTGCAATAGATCAGGACCAAGGAAGGTAAAACCTCTGCGTTCTTTATTTCTTTGTGAAGGAATGTTAGCAGTGATTACCTTTTCACTGGTAAATAGAATAGTATAGTCTGCCAAAGCTAGAGCACACTCACCTATGTCAGTGCTGTTGAAAACTTGATGAAGATGAGGAGAAGTGACTTGGACAAGGAGCAGTTTCAGTACTGGTCACCAGGGAGTCCTGCCTGTAGTGGATGAACTTCGATGACTCTTGAGAGGACTTCACTGGGAAAGGCAATGGAGAAATAGGTGATCCCTGAAGAAGAAAGCGGGGTTCAAGGGAGGTTTCTTTCTTTCTGTGTTTTAAAATAGAAGCTTTTAGAGTATGTTTGTCTGCTGGTGGGAATGATCCAGTAGGGAAGGACATGTTTGTGAAGTTTAAGTTTGTTTCCAGGTGTAAGCTTTAGAAAGTTTGATACATTGTGTTTTAAAGATTTCTAGCAAAGTAATTGTCCTTAGAACTTCTATTCGTGTATAGTTCTATGGTAAGAGGTTGTTCCTTCAGAGTTGGATCAGAAATGGAATATTCTACTTTGGTTGAATATGCAAATGATGTCCTAAAGTTTAAACTATCATAGAAAAATATTTTAAAAATTATGTACAATTAATAATAAACGTACAAACCCTCGGACCATCCTGAATAGAGTGTAAACATTCCTTGAGGCCTGTACATATTACAGTAGCATTGCCAGTAGCACCAGTAGTAGATGTGATTTGGTAATGCACTCTAAAATATCAGGTGTATCCACTTTATAATTATTAAATTGTGGGGGGAAGGGGAGGATTTTGGTTATGTATAATAGAGGACCAAACTATTGACAGTGTATCACAGACCATTACATTTGGATTATAAAGTTCTAAAGTCGAAAATGGATGTTTCCCTGGACAAACGGTGTCCTTGACATGTATTCTGTGCTCAGTTAGTGTTTGTTGAATGCATGAATAAAGAGTTGAATAGATGAAGGAATGCCTGTTGATGAATTTCTTCAGGAAAAATACATCTTTACTTTATTGAAAGTAGGTTTCCAAAATAGCCTTGGTATAAAGTCTTTTTTATTAATAAAAATATTTGCAAGATTCAGAAATTATTGTATGTGATTATAGCCAGAAATGGAATGATAAATGGATTCATCTCCTGTCATATCACTTGAAAATAAACATTACTGTCACAGCAGTAGGTGAAACACCTGCTTTGCAGCCAGATTCTTGAGTTTGAATGCTGTGTCTGCTGCTGACCAACTGTGTGGACTTTTGAGCAAGTTCCGTGGCCTTTCTGTGCCTACTTTCTTCCTTTATAAAACACCTGATGTTTTACATCCCTCACAGAATTGTTGTGAGGCTGAAAATGAGTTTACGACATGTGCAGTGCTTAGAATTACGCATCGTACTCCTGATACAGCTCACCAGTAACATCATTAAAAGAGGGTTTCCCTCATAGACGGATGTAAGTAGCGTTTTCCAAATAGGTTTGAGTGCCAGGAAAAGCTTATTCTTCTTGGAAAGAACAATGACAATGACAGCGAAAAGAACACCTGGTATGTTTCTTTCTGTCAAACAATGCAAGTAACACGTTTTTCCTTTTACATTGTCTGTCAGAAAGGTTGATCTAAGTTTTATTCTGTGTATTTTATTAGAATATGTTCTTTGTCTCTTAGTGTTACTCTGTTTAGAGCTTAATGCAGAAAATTCTTTGCAGAAATTTTGCAGAAAATTCTTGCACTTTACAATACCTGTAAAAAAAAAAACTTACAAACATTATGAATATGAGAAAGAAATTGAAAATGCAGATATTTTATCTGGAAAAAATAATTGTTTAAGATATACTTTGTATTTTACATATTTACTGTTTGCCTGAAAGGAATTTTTTTTTTCTAGGCCAGCAATGAAAACATCTAAGAAAAAGGACAAGGTATTGGCAAATATAAATTATCAAAATTATGGTTGTTAAAGATACTTTATGAAACGTAAAGTGAAAAAATAGAGACTCTTTTGTTGTAAAGATGTTTACTTTGAAGAAATGAGTAAAAAACAGTAGCCATTGATAAAGGTATCCTTGGAATGAAAATCATTTTTTTAAGAAGTACCTGTACGTTTGCTCCTATAAAAACTTGTATAATTAGCACTTCTGTACATTTATATATGCTTTAAATCAGTGGTCCCCAACCTTTTTGGCATCAGGGACCGGTTTGTTGGAAGACAGTTTTTCCACTGACGGGAGGCAGGGGGGCGGTGGTCTGGGCGGGGGGGCTCAGGCCGTGCTTCCTGCCGGTTCCTAACAGGCCATGGACCAGTACCAGGCTGCAGCCCCGGGGTTGGGGACCACAGTTCTAATAATTTGCAGACATTTTGAAACAGTGTTGTTTGTGTTGTAGGTCAAACACAAAATACATTCTGTGGGTGACACTGATGACTTAGCTGGATCATCTGAAATAGCCCCAGAGGATCGTGAGTTGCCTTACTATGATTATAAGCAGTTT
>RJWJ010041299.1:0-13568 GCA_004363605.1 Indri indri | reverse complement strand
AGAGACAAAGCACCGATTGTTAGGAAACTAAAAAGAGTTAAATATGACTGGCAGGCAGGACAGGTGAGCGAGTGGTGAAAGGAAAAGTGAGCAAGCAATTAGGAGACAATGATTTTTAAAGAGTTTAGACTTGATCTTAAGAATGAGGAGAATCCATGGAAAGGTGAAATGATGTGAATTTCCTTTCAGAACGATGACTCTGCTACCAGATACAGACAAGAGGCTGTCGTAGTGATCTAGGAGACAAAGGGTGCTACCTGGCCTTAGAATATTAGCAAACACATAACCCTTACTGAGGGCCAGGCACTCTCCTAAGCCTTCAATACAGAATCAGTCTCTTAATTTTCATAATTATGTAGGCACTATTCACAAAAATAATTAAGGTATTATTATGCCCCTTGTTTTAAAGATAAAATCTAAGGCACAGAGAGGTAAGTAACTACCTAAAAGACACACAGGTGGGGAACAGACCCAGAGGGCAAACCAAGCAGTCTGGTTCCAGAAGCTATGCTCTCAGCTCCTGACGCAGCCCACCTCTGCGCCCAGGTGGAGGTGCTGAGGACGAAATGAAGGTCTGGATTCCACAGCTACTTTAGACCCACAGAGTTAGGGGGATTTGGTGATTTGTTAGATGTAGGGGTGTGGGAGAGGAAGAGGAAGCAAGTTTGACTCCCAGTTTTCCAGGTCTGGGCAACTGGATCCATAGTCAGTAGCATCATTCACTGGAATAAGGAACACAGAAGGGGCAACAGGCTTGAGGCAAAGATGCTGGTTGAGTTTTGGATGTAAGTTTGAGGTACCTGCAAGGTCTCCATGGGGAGATTTCCTGAGAGTATTTGGCCATAGGGATCCGGGCCTCAGGAGAGTGTTTGAGAATCAATATGGCGGTTATCTGAACAGAAGGGAGGTTGAAGCCAAGGGACAGAACGAGATGGCTTGGGTTGAGTACAGAGAGAAGTTGGTCTTCCTAGAAAAATTCCACCTGTGTATTTGTTGTATTTGTGCCCGGTACCATTTCAGGGGTTGGGGAAGAAAACCAGGCAGGTGAGCTCCCCAGAAAGCACCCAGGTCCCGAAGGACACCAGTGGGTCAGCAGTGTTGAATGTTGAATGTTACTGAGTGTTACTGAATCAAAGAAGGCAAGTGCTCAAAGAGCGCATTGGGACTAGTGATAAGGAGGTCTCTCTAACCTGGGCAAGAGAAGTTTTGGGTACTTCTCGTGCTTGTGGGTAAAGCTCTGGTAACCTGGGGAGAGATTCTGGAGTTGGCTGCAGAAATTGGATTGCGGCACCACCCCCATCTCACGTAGGAACAGTTGAAAGGGCCAGGAGTGGGTTTGGGCAGAGCACTAACCTTGTTCCCTGCTGTTCACTACCTCTCAAAGGGAAGCTCTGGGAGCTGGACAAGAGCAGAGCAGATACTAGGTGGCCAGGTAAACTGATCTCATAAGTAATCTGACAGTCAAGAGAAGGAGTGCTTAAGAGGGAAGACAGGATTGAGGAATGCTAAAAAGAGAGAAATGGATGGGTTAAGGCCAAGAGCAATGAATTGATGGAGCAAAGTCCCAGAGCAGAAAGAAAGGATTTTTGTAACCCTCGTCACTGATTTTCTTCCCTGCTAGGTGCTAAGCTCTTGAGCGAGGAGGTCTTGGTGGTCTGGTTCACTGCTGCACCCCCATCGCTTTTCTGCTGAAAGAACAACGAATGAATGAGTGGGAGTAGGAGAGAGATGTAGTGGTTATCACCGGCAAAGCGTGGCGAGACTTACTCACCTAGGATAGGAGGGAAGGGACGAAAGGAAGGGGCGATGCCCTGGAGAGGTTTTGAGGCTGACGCAGAGGAAGGGAGGGTTTATGGGATGGCCTCTTTTCCCAGGGAAGTCATAGAGAATGTTGGGCAATTATGAGATGACTGATGGTTAGAATAAGATTGAAATGGTCAGTAGTGGGAGAGATTGAAAGGGCTGAGTCCACAAGTTACCAAAAAATAGGGCTGAAAGCCTGCATTCTTCACCACTGATGCCAGCCAGCGTTCCTGATCTTCTATAGCAATGAGTATCAGCTCGGAAACAAAGAACCCGGATGGAGGGGTTGGCCCAGGCATGTGGACGGACATGTTGGAAGGACATAAACCAAGGGGAAGAGGACTGAGGGTGCCTTTGCAGAGGAAGGGGACCACAAGATTATGACTGGAGAACGCTGAATAGATAGCAAGAGAGGGCTCCTCTTCTGGGGAAAGGAGCCTTGGGACAGGGAGTTGAGTTGGGAGCCAAGAGTGAATTCCATAGGAGTGAAGGAAGGGGGGCTGGGGAAAATGTTAGACCACTGCAGTAGAAAGGTAAAATTTCGTAGTCTGACACTGAGACCACCCTGAAGGACAACCAAACCCTCGTGGGGGCTGTGAGTTTCTGGGGTAACGCACAGTGAGCCAGAGATGGCAGCATGTGCACCATGGCATGGACCTCTTTTGTTCCTCAGGAGCTAAGGATCAATTTTGCTAAACAAATCGTTGTAAGTGGTGCCCCCACCCTTTTTGTTAGACAGGGTCTTGCTCTGCTGTCCAGGCTGGAGTACAGTGGTGTGATCATAGCTCACTGCATCCTCCAACTCCTGGGCTCAAGTGATCCTCCTGCCTCAGCCTTCTGAGTAGCAGGGACTACCAGCATGCACCACCATACTCGGCTAATTTTTTAAATTTTTCATAGAGATGGAGTCTTACTATGTTTCCCAGGCTGGTCTTAAACTCTGAGCCTCAAGCAATCCTCCTGCCTCAGCCTGTCAAAGGATTACAGGCTGAGCCACTGCACCTGGCCCAATGCCCTTCATTTTAAGACTTGATACAATCTGAGCTTTGAGGCCATGGTGACTGTTGAGGCGACCTCTCACTTTGGGGCAGTGTCTTCTGTACTGACTACTGTGCCAGCTCCTGAAACATTACCCTTCCTCCTGGGGCTCCCTAGAAAATACTCACGCAAGCCTCTTTGCATTAGGTGCCCACGTGCTGTCCAGTGAGTAAAGACATGATCAGAGGGAAAGGGTGCTTGTTCATTTTCTCAAAAGTCACCTACGGATGCAATCTTCTAGGGAGATTTTTTTTTTAAATTCCAACTTTTCTATGAGTTACAATTCCTTAATTAAGATGAGGAGCATTTTCACAAGAGTTCAGGGAAATACTCACCCCAAATGACTGGCTCACGCTCTCAGAACCTGTATTTCATCAATCTCCCCGCATACACTCCCAGTGAATTTTAACAAATCCCCGGTCATTCTCCTGAAATCGTCTCTCCAACACCACTGAAGTTGCCCAAGACCTGCGAGCGCCTGCAGTGTGCCCCGAGGCCTGGGGCAAAGCCTTCCCTGACTCATGCTGAAAGAGTTGCTGGTCTGTGGCCTGTGTGCTACAAAGGACAAGGGGTCCTCGTTCCTGGCCGAAGTTGCTTCCAAGTATACAAAGGACAGTGTTTACAATGGCAAGGCCGCTTACATTCAGCGTCTACCCACTCACTACCAAATGTAGAGATTCAGACCAAGGTGCCAGCAGTAATGGAAGATCTCACAGAGCACCACTTTGGCCCACACAGACACCCTGCTGCCTGTGGCCAGCCCATGAGACGTGTGTCGTACATTGTCTAGGAAGCCATCAGGCTGCCAGTTCAGCCCGTGGATGTGCCGTGTCCCCACAGTTACATTTATAGCTAATAACCTGTCGTTCTTGCTATTAAAAATTCTTATAGCATTTGACATCCAAGAAATAGCTGTAACCATAATTAAATGTGAAGACAATGAAGTGTCTTACATGTAGAGTTAATCGGCCTCCAGGCCAGGACCCTTTTGGAGGTTCAGATGCAGTTGTTCCTTAGCCGATTTCTCCTTACAGGCAGACCCCACTGTGGGGTGCTGGGCTAACTTCCAGAATCACTCAGTCCCTGGGAGGCCTTGGGTAAACCACACACATCTCTGGGCTTGGATTCCTTCAGCTGCCTCTCGGGACTGATGTGAGATCAGATGAGAAGGTGGGAAATGAGAGGGTGTAGCGGCCACAAGACCCCCGAGGCTCGTTTGAGTTCTGACGGTCTCAGATGTAGTGACTTTCCAAGGTGGAAAATGGTGATCCGTGTGCCTGGGCTCGTCTCCTCCTGCGTAGGGCTGGCTTTACCTCTGCGTGATGTCCCAATGCATCCCCGGCAGAGAAAACTGTGACATGCTTTTGATTGGGATGAAAAACTGGAGCGCAGGGCATGGCGCTGTTTGCATAACGCCCAGGGTTTGGAAGGTCACAGCTCGGAATATGCCGTGCTTTCTCTGGTCTATGGCTTCGTTTTCTCTAACCTCGCTTCTCCATGCTCCTAAAAGGCCTCTCCCTCCACCACTGCCTTCTTTCCTAGCAAACTCCTGCTTCTAGGGAGTTTCATCAACAACCCTAGGCTTTTAACTGTCAGTGCTTCACCTTAGAAAACCAGCCCTACCACTCGATGCTTCCTTATGGGCTTTGATTTCAGCAAAGAGCACAGTGGCACACCACGTGGGCTCCCGTCACCATAACGCAGTGGTCCATCATGGAGCACACCTGCAAGAACAAAGCGCCTGGGCCACTGCCACTTCCAGCTTCAGCCCACCTGCACAGGGCCGGCCTTCCCTCATCATCATCGGGGCGCTCATCGAGACCCCAGTAGGGCCTTGCCTTGTCCTTTTTGGAGTTCCTTGGTACCCTTTCTTGCCCATCAAAGACGTTCTAGCAATGTTCAACTTCAAAAGGGTGGAGTCTGCCCTTTTCTTCTAGGAGGTTCCTGGGCTTCTACAAAAATTCCGCCACCTCTTTCTCTGCTAGCAGTTCTCTTGTCTACCTGGAGAGAGCGGCTTCTTTTGCCAAAGTTCCACCTGACCAGTCTCTCTCTTTTTCCCTTCCTCTCTTCCTTCCTACATCTCTCTCCCCACCTGCTATGGTTTGAATGTTTGTCCCCTCTAAAACCCATGTTGAAGTTTCGTGGCCACTGTAACAGTATGCAGAGGTGGGACCTTTAAGAAGGGGTTAATCCACGAGGGCTCTGCCTTCTTGGGTGGGATTAATGCCCTTACAAAAGGGCGAGTTTGCCCCTTTTTCCTTCTCCTTTTTGCCCTTCTGCCTCACACCATATAAGGATGAAGCATTCTTCTCCTCTGGAGGACACGGTGTTCCAGGTACCATCTTGAATCACAATGCCCAAACCTGCTGGTGCCTTGATATGGGACTTCCCAGCCTCCAGAACTGTGAGCCGATAAACTTCTGTTCATCGTAAATTACCCAGTCTCAGGTATTCTGTAATAGCCGCACAAACAGACCAAGATACCCCTCTTCTTTCTTCCTCCCTTTCCTCTTCTTCTCTTTCTTCTTCTCTCTCTTTCTCTCCTCTTTTCCTTCCTCTCTCTCTCCCCCTTTCTCTCTCTCCTTTTATATATATATATATATATATATATATGTACACATAGATATGCTAATATAGATAAAGGAATTCATAATGCAGATATGCCTGGATTTTAAGTCATCAAAGGATTTGTCCCTTACAATCACCCATTAACTTGATTAAATATGTCCCGAAATCCAAATTTATGAGCCTTAAAAATTAGGAAACCACTGATTTTTACTAATTATTCCTGCCATAAAATCCATAATCAGTAGAACTGCTAAACGAGTTCAATACTGTTCTTCCTTGGTAGGTATAAGAATTAAGGAAGTTGTTTTTCATTAGAGGAAGAAACGTAGAGCCAGATTTAGTTACCACTTCCCTGAATTTAGGAACACGTTGATTTTGATGCCTTCTGAGACCCACTTCAGAAGTCACCTCCTGGGCCAGGAATAGCAACACTAAGAAACTTAACGTGTCTAACACTTTGAACAGCAAGTCACAAAACTCTCTTGTGGGATGTTTTTCATTTTGCATGGTTGATTGGTGTTCTGGTCAAGAAGTTCTCATTCTAAGACACTGACAAACTGCGTTGGTGCCTTCAGGACAATAAGGCCCTAGGGCAGATATTCCAGGCAGCAGCCAGAAATGGGTATTCAGATGGCTCTGATGGTGGCTTTTGTGAGTTTAAATGGTTTTCATCCTTGTTTTATGCATTATGTATAATAATGAAAAGTACTTAGGTAAACCACTAAAAATCATACTGCGAAAGATCTAAAACAACAAATGAAGCATAATTAAAATATATTTTTCCTCAATGCAAAAAGTCTATGGTCTTACATAGACCATATAGTTACATACTATAGTTTAGAATCAATAGAAACTTCATAGTGTCTGGGCTTTGAAGGCAAGGTGTCTGGGTCCATGTCCTGGCTCCATCATTTAACCAGCTCTGTGACCTGGAGCAAGTTACTGAACTCTCTGTGACATATTGGGTCACTGTGAGAATTTGTGAGACTCAAATGTTAGCGATAATCTTTTTGAAAATTAGAAAGAAATGCACCAATATTGTATATGGTAGTTCTATTTTTAGTTCTTTGAGAAGTCACCATTCTGTTTTCCAGACAGGTTATACTAATTTACATCCCCACCAATATATTTTGTGTTTGGGCATGGAACCATAGATGACTTTTAGTGTTTCTGCTTACGTTAATTTCCTAAATGTTCTTTTAATTCACGTGTCACTTCCAAATGAAAAAAGAAAAAAAAAGTGCATGCTTTTTTCCACCCAGTTCATTCTGGTAATAAATTCATCTTCTCTTTATGTAATAGGGCTCTATGAAAGTTTTGATAACAGAATTCCGTTTTGTTAGTGATGAGTAGAACATATGAGTTGTTCATTTGCCTATTTACGCATCCATGCTAGAACTATAGCACTAAGGGAAACAAAGATACACATTGTGGGTTTCTGCCTCTGTGAGCTCACAGTCTGGTGGAAGGGGTAAAGAAACAAACTTTTTGGAACAGAGTATGAAAGGTGCTGTGAGAATGTGTCAGGGGAAGGACGCCTAACCCAGACTGAGTGAGAGCAAACAACAGCGGAAAAGCTGAAGGGAGGCCCAAGAGCAGAGGATGGAGCGTGTTGGCCTAGGGGTGGATTGTGGGGAGCGGGGCAGCCAGCCAGTGAGGAAGCCAGAGCTGGGAGAATCTGGAAGCAGGTCTGTGGGGTGGGGCAGATGGTGGCGGGAGGTTTTCAGGGAAGAAGCCCAAGGAATAATCAAGCATGTCATGCAGGACATCTGATGGCATTTAAGCTTCACCTTAAGCATGACGGGGAACTTCCAAAGAGTCTTATAAGCAAGTCAGATTTCAAATTTGCACTTCAGAAAGCTCACTCTGGCTGCAGTGAGGATAATGGGTTGGAAGGGGAGAGGGGAGGTGGGGAAGCCAATGGGGAAGCTACTCTAAGAGTCCAGAAAGGACGTGATGAGAGGGGACCAGGTACATTTAGGGTGCTCAATGGCACTAATCGTCAGAGAAATGCAAATTAAAGCCACATCATCATCATACTCATCAGAACAGCTATGATTAAAAAGACAAAAAATAATAGATATTAGTGAGAATATGGAGAAAAAGGAACGCTTATATACATTATTGGTGGGCATATCAATCAGTATAACCTCTATGGAAAACAGAATGGAGATTTCTCAAAGAACTAAAAAGTGAACTACCATATCATCCAGCAATCCCACTACTGGGTGTCTACTCAAGGGGAAAAAAAAATCAACATATCACGCCTGCATGCATACGTTCATTGCAGCACTGTTCACAAGAACAAAGATAGAGAATCAACCTAAGTGCCCACAGACAAATGACTGGATAAAGAAAATGCGGTGTATATACAACGGTACTGAGCCATACCAAAGAGTGAGGTCAGGTCTTTTGCAGCAACATGGGTGGAACTGGAGATCATTATCTTAAGTGAAATAACCCAGACCCAGAAAGACAAATATCACGTGTTCTCCCTCGTGAGTGGGTGATGAACAACGCATACCCTGTGGACACAGAGTGTGGCAGGATGGACATTGGAGCCTCGGAAGGGTGAGAGGGGGTGGATGTTGAGAAATTACTTAGTGGGCACAATGTATGTCATTCAGGTGATGACGTAAAAGCCCTGACTTGACCCCTACACAATCTATGCAGGTAACAAAATTGAACCGGTGCCTCGTACATGTATACACATTTAAAAAAGAGAGACAGCGAGCGAGAAGGAAGAGATGCGCCTTGGCCTTGGGTGGCAACAGCAGAGACAGAGATTACAGAGAGATCCTCTTCAGGGAGAATCCATCAGACTTGTGGTCGGACATGGTCAAGCAGTGGCTTTCAGCATTTTTGACTTGACTCATAGGTCAGAAAGAAATACAATCCACACATGTATTCTTTTCTACTTAATTTTTTTAAAAAAATGATGGCTGCAACGCAGTATATTGATCTTATGAGCCACTAGTGCAGAGATTCTAACCTAAACCCTGACTGCTCACAAAAAAATGCCTCCGGTGCTCTGAAAAAAATGCAATGCCTATATCTCATCCCCAGGGGTTTTGATTTAGTAAGCCCAGATTGGGACCCTAGCATCCATGTTCAAAGATACCCAGGGGATTCTTTTTTTTTTTTTTTGAGATGGGGTCTTGCTCTTTTGCCCAGGCTGGAGTGCAGTGGCGTGATCATAGCTCACTGCAGCCTCAACCTCCTGGGCTCTAGCGATCCTCCAACCTCAGCCTCCCAAGTAGCTGGGACTACGGGCGCAGGCCAGCAAGCCCAGCTAATTTTTCTATTTCTTTGCAGAAACAGGGGTTTTGCTATGTTGCCCAGGCTGGCCTTGAACTCCTGGCCTCAAACAATCCTTCTGCCTCAGCCTCCCAGAGTGCTGGGATTACAGGTGTGAGCTGTTGCTCCCAGCCCCCAGAGGATTCTAACTTGAGGCCAGGATCCAGATCCATGGGCTAGTGGGTGGTGACCTATACAGTGAAGATACAGCTGTACCATGTGATGATAGTCAGCAGCCACAGGGCAGGTAGACTGTTCTCTGGCCCATAATCCCAACTGGCATCTAAGACTTGGGTGGAAAAAGTAATGAGGCCCACTGTCCCGGCATCCATCGGGGTCACTGGAAGTAGAGGTGATGAATTAGTTTCCTAGGGCCACTGCAACAAAGTACCACAAACCAGGTAGCTTAAACAACAGAAACTTATCCTTTCATGCCTGTAATCCTAGCACTTTGAGAGGCCAAGGCGGGAGGATTGCTTGAAGCCAGGAGTTCAAGACCAGCCTGAGAAACATAGGGAGATCCTGTCTCTACAAAAAATGTAGAAAAATTGGCTGGGCATGGTGGCATGCACCTGCAGTCCTAGCTCCTTGGGAGACTCAGGTGGGAGAATCGCTTGAGC
Source organism: Indri indri (assembly GCA_004363605.1). Classification (NCBI taxonomy): domain Eukaryota; kingdom Metazoa; phylum Chordata; class Mammalia; order Primates; family Indriidae; genus Indri; species Indri indri. The sequence continues at coordinate 4,242 of RJWJ010041299.1, read as the reverse complement.
ACAGAGGTTCAAGGCTGTAGTCAGCTATGATGATGCCACTGCCACTCCAGCCTGGGTGACAGAGTGAGACTCTGTCTCATTACATATGTACATACATACGTACCTGCCATTTTTGCTACAATAATCAGTTTCTTCCCTTCATAGACACTCCAGTCTGCTTTGTAGAAACTGTTTCATTCCACTTGGAAAATCTGACCACCCAAAAGGCTCAGTAATTGGCTCCCTTCTTTTTAGGAAAGCAATGCTTCTATTCCCCAAAAGTCTGTACCTCTCTAGGGTACTACTTTTTTATTTATTTATTTTTTAAGAGACAGAGTCTTGCTCTGTTTCTCAGGCTGGAGAGCAGTGGCATGATCACAGCTCACTGTAGGGTACTGCTTCTTATGATATTACTTCTAGTCCGGAGGACCAGTTAACTGGACAAATTCACTAAGCAAGGGAGACTCCGTACTCTAACAAATTCTTCTTACTGCATGGACAGAATTACTATAACAATCTGCAATTAGACTAAAAGACAAATCCACTCATCTCTCTAGAATAGACCCCACTGGACTTCAGAAATATTTTTCTATGACCTGGGTTTGGTCTTCTAGGCCTCTGGCTTCAATGTCTGTTGCAAAGATTGATAAACATTTCTTTTCTGGTAACTGTTGCATTGCAGCTGGCTGATGCATGCTATTCTCAGCCATTGCTATATCAGATGAATCCATGTCTCATCCTTTAATAAAAGAAGCAGACATTGGCTGACAACCTTCTGGCCGGCATGACCTTAACACGATAGTGTACATCTGGAGACCACAGCCTGGCACAGTCCTCCCTGGTCAACAGGGGACATTGACAATGAAATGAGCATCTTGGACAGGTGTCAGCTTTTACCAGGCCTGACATTTATAGGTAAGCCTTGGTGCTTCCTTCTTAACATTAACAATTTCACAGGACACCAACGTCAGATTACACCACTCTGACTGTAATTGGAGGAGACAAAAATAAGACCACGTGGTAATCATATCTCAGTATAGACAGAAACAGGAACACAGTGCAAGCTAAAAAAAAAAAAAAAAAAAAAAATCCCACCCCCTTAACTAGCGTAAGTGATGGCTGCTTCTTTCCCGATTACAACTTCAGCCCCAATCTGTCCTTTCTATGTCCTAGATAAAAATTAAGACAATCACAGAATTACCCCTTGTTATAGACTTAATGTTTGTGTCCCCCTCTGACCAAATTCATATGTCGAAGTCCTAAGTTCCAAGGTGATGGTATTAGGAGGTGGGGCCTTTGGGGAGGTGATTGGGTCATGAGGGTGGAGCCCTCACGAAGGGGATTAGTGCCCTTATAAAAGAGGCTCCAGAGAGCTCATTTGACCCTTCTGCCATGTGAGGACATAGGGAGAAGATGGCCGTCTATGAACCAGGAAGTGGGCCGTCACCAGACACCGAATCGGCTGGTGCCTTGGTCTTGGGCTTCTTGGCCTCCAGAACTGTAAGAAATAAATTTCTGTTCTTTTATGGGTTACCCAGTCTATAGTATTGTTATAGCAGCCTGAATGGACTAGACGCCACTGCTTCCCAAAAGCATGCAGTCCAGAGCAAAGCCCTGCTGCCTCCCCAAATGAGCTAACATGAGCCCAAACCCTCTAACAAGGTCCTCTTAGTACCCTGAGACACCTCAGGGTTCTCTGCAACATACAGTCTCCCTTGCTCCACCAAGTAACTGACGCGTTTTGTAATAGACATATTCCCAATGATCTTTGGCTGGTGGCCATCAGTGTTAGAGCGGACAAGAGTTCCTGCCACAGAGGCAGGAGAGGTCTGAAGTGTGGCCAGGCCAGAGGCTCAAAGAATATCTTGTTGAAAATCTATCAGCAAACTTCTAGAATGTCATTCCATACCCAGCTAGTTTTTACTGAGCTTTCGCAATATGCCAGCTACCATACTTAAAGTATTACCTTCTTTAATCCTGCCAACAATCCTATAAGTGAATCATCGTTATCATTTCAGTTTTTAAGAGAAAGAAGCTGAGGCTTAGATTACCTAAGTAACTTGCCCTAGGCTGGTCAACAGAAAGCGGTGGCGCTGGCTTCGCATCTAAGCTCTTTGTCCCTGTCTGGCCTCTACAGTTCTGGCAGACTCCAGGGTCTCCAGGGTGTCATACAAAATACAGTTCATTAAATACTGGAAAAGGTGGGCATCGAAGCCATATGACATCATAATATTCAAATTGTCCTAGGACAGGCTTTCTAAGGAACCTTCCCAGACAAGGTGGTAGGTATGCTAGTTTCTATGAAGCCTTGTGCCATGGGCAGCTGATCTAGTTCAGGCACTGCTGGGAATAGTAGAGGTCTCAAATTTGTTGATAATTTGGTGATCATCATAGAAGAAAGCTCGTGATTTTGGTTTGTAGAAATCAGCTAGAGAGCCTGATAAGTCCTGCTGCAATTTATCTTTAACGTGCTGGCCAATCTTTAACCCTTCAAGGCAGCAGTCCCCAACCTTTTTGGCACCAGGGATCGGTTTCATGGAAGACAGTTTTTCCGTGGACTGGGGGACATGGGGGGATGACTCAGCACATTACATTTACTGTGCACATTATTTCTATTATTATTACATTGTCATACATAATGAAATAATTATACAGCTCACCATGATGTGGAATCAGTGGGATCCCTGAGCTTGTTTTCCTGCAGCTAGATGGTCCCATCTGGGGGTGACAGGAGACAGTGACTGATCTGATAGGAGGCAGAGCTCAGGCAGTGATGCGAGCGATGGGGAGTGGATGTAAATACAGATGAAGCTTCATTTGCTCACCCGATGCCCACCTGCTGCTGTGAAGCTGGGTTCCTAACAGGCCACAGACAAGTAATGGTCTACAGCCTAGGGGCTTGGGGACCACAACTTGAAGGCACTAATAGTAACACAATTGGGGCAATGAGATGTTGCTTAAGATGAATTGCACAGCTACACATGTGAAGGAAACTTCCCCACAGGCATGCCTGAAAATGTTTCTACATATACCAAATACTTATCTGGGATCCAGACCTAAGGGTGACAGTCAGGAGATGGCTGGATTTTGGCTGTCCATTCTATAAAAAGCAGGAATCGAGGGCAATATTTTTCAGTCTTGATTGCTGTTTTCAACCATTAAAATCACCTAGGGAGTTCTTGCTTTTGCTTTTTAAAAGTAAAAACCAGTGCCTATGTCCCACACCCTGAGATTATGGTTTATTTGAAATGGGGAAGGGCCTAGGCATCAGTATTTTTTTTTTAAAGCTCCTTGTGAAAGTCCACTGTGCAACCACGTTTGAGAAGCACTGGTGTTTGGGGAACGCACAGTTAATGAGCAATTTTTGGCTTCCATCATCACATCTCTTTCTCTAACTCTGACTCCCCTAGTGCCCTCTTCTAAGGACCCTTATGATTACATTGAGCCCACCCAGATAACCCCGGATAATCTCTCTGTCTCAAGATCTTCAACCTAATTACATCTGCAAAGTTTCTGTTGCCATATAAACTAACATATTCACAGGTTCCAGGGATAAGGACCTGAACATCATTACAGGGCAGTTATTCTGACTATCACAGTGGGTTTTACCAGAAAAAAAAAAAAGACAGTATTATGAGATTTAGAAGACTTCTTATGCTTGGCACCTGCAAGGTCTGCTGTCTTAGTCTGTTCAGTGTTGCTGTAACAAAATACCTGAGACTGGGTCATTTTTTAACAATAGAAGTTTATTTGGCTCATGGTTCCGGAGGCTGGGAAGTCCAAGAGCATGGCACTGGCATCTGGTGAGGGCCCTCATGCTGCGTCATCCCATGCGGAAGGCAGAAGGGCGAGAAAGCATGAAAGTAAGAGAGTGAGAGGAGACTGAACTCGCTTTTATAACAAGCCCACTGTCACGACAATGACATTAATCGCCTCTTATTAGGCCCCATCTCTCAACACTGTTGCATATGGGATTAAGTTCACAACATATGAACCTTGAGGGACACCTTCAAACCAGACTATCTGCCAAATCTGGGAGATCATGATAAAAATCACAGCCAGAGAGGTACAAAAATATGAGAGAAGTGGCAAGATGATACCAGGAAGTCTTGGGAAAGGCATAAAAGAGTCTTGCCAAGCTATTTATCCTTTCCATGATGTGTGTGTTAGAAAATAAAAATTGTTGAAGAGGCACAAGTTTGAATTGGGAAAACAAATAGAGTTTCGCAGTGAAGACAGCGGTTCTGAGAAATGGGAGCTAGA
>RJWJ010041298.1:0-13566 GCA_004363605.1 Indri indri | reverse complement strand
CCGCCAGAGGCGAGTGCCTGGCCGCCCAGCTCTGGTCTGGAAGGAAAGGGCCCCTTTTCTGTCTGCTACTTTCTCCTCTTTGTTCTGGGCCGCCTACTTCGCACACAGACTCGGAGGGAGCACGCGAAGCCGGCTGGCTCGGAAGTAGGGCGACGCCTGCGGTGGTGAGACTGATGGCTTAAATCAGCCGGAATGGGGCGATGAAGAAGAGAAAGAATAAATAAAGCCGTATTTTTAAAAAGTGCCCCAGATTGCTCACACCCTTATTCGGAGGTGAAATAAAGGCCAGGTCTGCTCAAACCATCAGGCTGGACGTTCCTGGGTCTGTGACTCTCCTAACGAAGGCGCCGAGACGGGCCCTGCCGTTCTCCACCTGCAGCCACGAGGGCCTCGGGCCCGAGGCTGACAGGACGAAGCTGCGTTTGCTGAAACGCACGGCCTGTCTAGTCCAAGGGTCTGCGGACAGAGCCAAGGGGGCACTCAGTGGAAAATACCAAAGCCTCTTCTGAAACCATTGTCTAATTCCTTGAGGGGAACTCTAGCCTCGAACCTTCAAATCCACCATTTGTCTTCCCCAAAAAGATAAACAGGAGGAACAACCCCTCCCTGCCCCGTCCTCTTGAGGCTGCTCTGGGTCCAGCTGACGTCCCCGGGTTTCAAGTTGTGCTTGCCTTTTCCCACAGGTACTGTGGGTCCAAAAGGACTGAATGGTTCCAGCGAAGGTTGAGGGACGCTGTCACCTGCCACCAAAAGGCAGGAGGTGTAAACCCATAAAAGTCACAGTGCTTTACACCAAGTGACATCAGAGGACAGGACCTGCTGCTGCCAGTGAACGCCAGTCGGCCCAGGGCAATGGCTCTGTCACTCATGACCTGGGTCACCTTGCTTGCTGGGACACAGGCATCCGCCTCAGGGTCACTGCGTGAGCAGCGGACAGAGAACAGGTTCCACCTGGCTCCTGCCCTGCACCTGCTTATGCTGTGGGCGGAGACCTTGGGAGCGCCTCGGAGCATGAGTAAAAGCCCCCGCCACGTGGGGAAGCAGCAGCGGGCTCCCAGCACCAAGGCAAGCCAACAAAAAAAGCCCCTGACACCAGATGGGACCGTGCACTGACACTGAGCGGGAGGTCAGGAGGCCGTGGAGAGTGGTGGCCCCCAGTCTGAAGATCTGTGTAAGGGACGCTGGCTCACAGCCAAAGGGGTGTGTTGAGGGAACCTGAAACACAGGTCTGCCGGTCTCCCAAATGGGCACCAAGCGTGCTTTCCCTGGGCAGAGGAGCTTTCTCTAGCCCCCGTCCAGCCTCGAGGCCTGCAGGGCCCCACCTGGCCCCGGAGTGCTCTGTGCCCCGCAGGCTGCTGCTCCCGGGGGCGCCCTGCAGGCTCACCCTCGCCCCTCTCGTGACCTGCACATCTGCGGTTACAGCCTGGACCGTTCTCTGTTCTCCCCACCTCCACCCCCACCTCCCAGTCTTGGGAACACAGTAAATGCTCAATAAATGTTTGTTAAATTGAATTACCGAATAATAAGGACTCCTCTAATACCAGCGAAATGAATAAAATAAAACTCAAGTAAATAACAATGGCTTTGAGAGATGCCGAATCTCTTCCTTCTAACCTTATTTTTAAGCTCAATTTTTAACTTTAAAAAAATTAGTAGAAAAACTGATCATGGAGAAACTGATTGGGGGCGGGTAATGGGTGGTGTCAGGAAGAGGGTGACCCCAATAGGGCGGGGAGGGCGCAAACCTGGACGACGCAGACGCGCGCCGCTCTCCCGTGCTGCGCAGTGTGAACATTCGCAGGGCCCTGCCAAGAAGGGCATTGGGTGAACAGAGGGCAACAGCATTGACGAGGAATTACTCAGGCTTCCGGATTCCCAAAGAGCTAGAACCGTGTACTCTAGCGTACTCAACTGCTCCCCCTTCCCCGCAATTCTCACATCCGGGTGTCCTAAACCCCAGGCCAGCGGCCAGGTCTCCTGTTTCCCACCAGCATGGGGCTCTCTCAAGTGCTGGGCACAAAGTCGGCACTCAAAAGATATTTAATTGATTGGTGCCAAAGCTACCCAATTGTGATCCGGCTACAGTGGGCATCGCTTAGAGCTTCAAGCCGACCTGAGTTCTCAGACCAGTCTGAGAATCCTACAGATAGAGTTCTGCCTGTCAGCTCGGTCTGACAGCCTCCTGCATCTTTAGGAGGGCACAAGCCCAGACCAGCTGAGACAGGCAGTCCTGAATACATGCAGAAGGCTAGCATGTTTAGTTTGAAAAAAAAGCCAAACTCCTGAAAGTAGAAAGAGAAGCCAACAGTCACGTTACACAGCATTGGGTTCTTCCCTCCCCTGGTGCCTCACTGCTCCTGAGGAAGGCCAGTGCTTTTTATCTGATCACACCCCCCTCGCCAACCCACCTATGTTTTAAGAGGCTTGGAGATCTGGGGAGTAAATGGTGAGCCTGTGGCCTAAGAAGTAATTCCCCAAGGAAACGGCAGCCCAAGCCTGAGTTTCGGTTTAGTCTCCAAGTGCCCAGCGTCCACCCTCCTTACCCTGTCACCTGCAGACTCCTCCAACAGGGCACTGGGTACAAGAAATGTTTTAAGCGGCCTCAACCCAATGCGTGGCCAATGGCTTTCCTAGCTGAGGCAGTGTTCAAGTGTTCAATTACTACTTGACCAAGTCTGATGTTATTTTTAGTACAGTAACTCTTCAAGATCATAACAGTGTAATACAACAACAGATGTCGGAGAAAAAGAGCAACAGACCCTATGTCACCTACAGTAGGAGGCAGGAGTCTGCCATTTGCTACTGGTGACCTTCCTGGTCCCTCCTATCTCAGGCCATACCAAGTGACTGGTCAATTGCTTCTTTGATGCTTTAATGACCCAGGAGCATCTATCTGGCTGTGGATGGTTTGGAGTGGGCCCCACTCTGGGGTCTCCATTCACTGCTGTACCTGAAGGTCTTAGCTGCTCTTTCCCAAGCCCCCTGACATGCCCGGTGGGTTTGAAGGGAAATTCATTATTCTGTATGGAAGACGCTACTTTCCCCGTCTCCAAGGAAACTACCTCCCAGACGAGTTCAAATCCAGTGGCATCATAGCAGCACCATGTGGGTTCAACAGGTTAGACCTCCAGGGTTTTCAAACTGCAGCTTGGAAATCAGAAGCCCCTGGAGAGCTTTCTCAGAATGCAGATACTGAGGCCCTTACTTTGGAGCTTCTAATTCAATGGTTTGGAGGAAGGTCTGGCTATTGTATATTTAGAAAGCTCCATGTTTGATGCTAAAACACTTTGAGGCTTGAGAGTCTGTGGGTTGGAGATCAGGCCTAGAGGACAAGGAGGGGGAAACTGCAGGGAAAGGAAGGAAGAGGCGGAGGGAGGAAGAAGGGAGAAAGGAAGAAACGGCCACAGAAAGGTCAAAGCAATTAGAGAAACTGTCCGAAAGCAGGAGCACCGGGCCAGCGAGTGCTGCTATCGTGAGTACCCGAGTGGAAGGCCATCTCAGTTTAAGGTGTGTACATGTGCACGTGTGTGCACGTACATACATATATGCACGCACACACATGTGCCCCCACACACAACATAGCCATTCTGGAAAGGTGCTGGGAAAATCAGAGAGAGGCACATCCCATGAGCCTGGGATTGTTCCTTCACCTCTGACACTTTCTCCATTCCCAGCCCGAGCACTATCACACGCCCAGGGGAAGAGCACAACACAGCTGCTGCAAATTGGTGGTTGCGGTTGTGTGCGTCTTCTCATTCCCCACTCTGGCTGTCATCGTGGCAGGATTTCTTTGGGTCACATGTGGCTGGTGGGGTATCAGTGACTCGTGGTGGGGACAGGGAGTGATGAAGGAAGATCACAAAAACACAGCACGGTCATTAGCAAAGGAAATTATACCTATGCCCCCGCCCCACACCCACCCGCCCGCGGCCACCTGCCCCCAGTTGGGTGCCATGAGAGGCGTTTCCACAGCAGCATGAGGCAAGGGTCTGAAGCTCAGGGGACGAGGCCCCGAAGCACAGTCCGTGCAACCATCCATCCCACGCCCAAGGCAGAAACTGCCTATTGGCAGGAGGACATGTCTGTCCTTGGCTGGTCAGAGGGACCCATCCAAGAAGGAAGGACCAGTTAGGGCCACTTGGGGATTCGATTTGCTTTGCTAAGTAAAATAAATCTGCCTAAGTGTCATAAGTTCAACTCCTTCTCTCTGTCTTACAAATTTTTCAAAACCAAGTTCTTGTTGAGCATGAGCCTGAGAAACGCTTTCCAGTGTTGCGTTTTAGTTTGAGGCGGAGGGGACTGGACCTTTGTCTTCTTTCTGAAAGTGTCACAATTCAGCAGCTTTGCCATGGCACGGGCCCAGCTGTGCCTCTATCATTCAGTTTAGAGTTTAGTTAGCTTCCCAGACTGAACTGCGTCTCGTTTAGGACTTAATCGTCAGAGCCTGGGAGCAGCCCTGCCGTGCAAGGACACTCAAAAAATGTTTGCTGGGTAAAGGTATTCAGGAAAGTTTCAAGTATTCATTTACAGAGAGGTACACATTTCATAGCTACACTGGGTTTTGGTATAAAAAACTGAGAAAAGAGGGTTTTTGAATCAATAGGACAGAGTGCTTATAAAAAAAATTAGAAGACAGCATACTGTGCACCGTATCTCTGAACTGTTACAAAGCTCTTCCCTCCGATGCAGGAAGTCAACAGCTCTCTTGGCATTTTCCCCTTCCTAACTGGCAGCCCTGCTCCGTGGGAAGGCCTTCGCGGCCCTCTCGCTCTTCCCTGCTTTCGTCTGTAGACATGTTCCCGAGGCAGGCTCTAGACTGTCTTCACGATGGCCAAATAAATTTGACTATTTGCAAATCTCTGGGAGAGACAGTATTTTTAAGGCTGGCAACATGCTTTATTCACCCAGATTCTGGAGAACAACACTGGATTTTGGCAAGTCATGTCTCAAGCTGAAGTAGGAGATACTACGAAGAATATGTTTTCTGGAATTTGTCCTAATAATGGACTTGACGCTGCCAGAATGCAGACGGCTCAGACACGGTGTGTGAATTTGCCGTGGGACAGGCTGCATGAAAATCTGGCTCCTCAGTGGCTCACAGGCAGCAAAGCAGTGTAGCCTGCGGGTAAAGGGGCATCTTTAAAGTAAAGGAGGATTCACTGCTGACCGGCTAGCACTCAGGAAGTGGTGTTTCTAAACAGGCATCACGTAGCCGGCAGAGTGTTCTCATAGTAGTAAAAACGATGCCAATGCATTTGTTTGATGGACAATTCTAATATGTTAAGAGTAATATGAAAAATAAAAATATAATAGCATACCACAATGCTACGCTATTCAATGAAAATGGTTTCCTTAAATAGTTTCTTTTTAGAAGACCAGGCCTGACTTTTCTCTTCAGCCCAAAGAATTCATAACTCCATCTCCCAGCTCTCCTTTGGGGAAAGAGACCAGAAAAGGAGCCCTATGGTGGGAGGAGGAGCCGAGCAGACCCTCGTGCCGGGGCTGGCCACTTGCTCACAGAGCGCCGACCACGTGCCGGTGCCACGCACTAGGGCTGGAGAAACCGAAAGATGACGTTTAGTCAGGGAGAGAGGACTCAGCAGGGGAGGAGGTCATGCTTTGTCTCTCAGGCAAGACCTGGAAGAAATCAAAGACACTCCTCAACACTCCATGAAGAAGGGTGTGTGGCCCCAAAGCCATGCGGGAGGAGGGCGGAGGGGCTGTGAGGGAAGGCTTGCAGCCTCTGCGCCGCGGCCGAGACGGCCGTCTCCCGCTACGTACCCAGTACAGCACGTCCGTCCAGCCCTCCATGGTGATGCACTGGAACACCGTCAGCATGGCGAAGGCGAAGTTGTCGAAGTTGGTGATGCCGTGCTTGGGCCCGTCCCAGCCGGGCTTGCACACCGTGCCGTTCTGGCACTGCCGCCCGTGGCCGGTCTCCAGCGCACAAGGGGAGGGGTCGTCTTCTGCTGGGACATCTCGAATGGCCACAGGGAAAGAGGAGACGGAAGCAGAAGGGAGCGAGGGAGGCGGGCAGAGAAAGGAGAAACAGAGTTAGCGGGAAAGTGACGGGATTGGGCGGGTGGGACGGGCGCCACCGCCACGGCCACAGCAATGCAGAGCGCACACCATTCAGTCCCACAGGGAATCGAACGTCAGAAACTAGGCACCCGTCTCGGACTGCCATCCATTTAGAAGACCAGTCCTTTCAACGGATTGCTCTAAAAGCTGTCTTTGAACCTCAGTGACTGATTTCAAAGACGGCAGGGCCAGTGCCCATTCTGACTATGATGTCAGCATCATAGCCAAATGGCAAATCGAAAAATAATGATGCCACCATTTCGAGTGGAAATTATCCTGGAAAATGATAGGAAGTCTATCTTTTCTTTTTTTGGTGGGAAAGCACCTATAGACACTTCCATTGGAATACCAGAGTGAGGGCTACATTGATTGGATCCAATAACGCTTTCTGACCATAGATGGGTCCGTTACATGTTATGGGACACACTGCCAGGGACTCAAGTCACCTCACAGTGAAGCCGTACACAGATGAAGGACAGAAAATGAACTCCGACTGCAGGGAGCAGCATCGCCCGCAGGGTCTGCGTGGCGTCGCGGGAGCACAAACACTGCTGCCTGCGTGTTACGCTTGCCGTGCGGGCCCTCGCGGTTCTGCCCTTCGCTTCCCAGCATTGACACCTTTCAGAGGAGAAGAGTCACCTTCTGACCTCTCGTCAAGACAGCGTGGCAGTGGGTGACAGGGGGACACCTGCTAGGTGCGGACGGGGCTTCCAGGAAACGCACAGCGCTGTCTGCAGCAGAGGCGGCACTGGGGCTCGCTCTCCAAGCTGGGGACAGCTACCGGCAAATCGATGAATTCAGGTGTGGTTTGTGATCCTGGCATGGAGACCACTGGTGAGTTTAGGTAAGACTTGAGAGACCTAATAATTTTCACTACGCTGAAATACTGAGACAGGCTCGGCCCGGCCGTGGGAGGTAACAGCGTGGGACCTACAGGAGTTGGGAAATTAAGGACATTGTCTTGTCCTTACAGAAAGCAACGACAGTACCAAACAGAAGAAAGCTCCGTTCTAACGACGACGGCCTCCAACAGCAGGGCAACGTGCTTCCAGAGGGGATTTGCTCGCAGGGCCTCACTGACAGCGGATCCCCGACGGTCGTTTCTGGTTTCCTCCGCGTCGACATGATCGCAGCCGTGACTGTCCTGCCTGAGGGACGCGGGCTCCGTGCTGGAGACTGTCAGTTGCTTGGCTGTCTTGGCTTGTGGCTTTAAATGTGAAACGGTTCACTCCCAAGAGGAAGACAGGAAGAGAAATACTAATCCTCAACTAAGAGATAATTCTGAGGAGAGTGGAACTAATGCTACGGTGGAATATAGACGCCGCGCTGTGTTTTCCCAGTGACAGTGACGGTGGCTGCCCGTCCCCTCCCCGCCTCTTCTTCTTCATTGTCGTCATCGTCTTCTTGGTCATCTTCGTGGCCTCCTCCTTCCCCTCCTCCCCTCTCTCTCTCTCGGCTTTATTGAAATATAATTTACATGCCTTGGAATTAATCAACGTAAATGTACAGCTCAATTATTTTTAGTAAATTTGCATAGCTGTGCAGCCATCAGCACAATCCGTTTTAAAGCACTTCCATCGCCCCCTAAAATTCCCGTGTGCCCGTTCGCAGCCGGTCCTCGCTCCTCCCGCCCCCAGCCCCAGCAACCTGGCCCGCTTCTGTCTCCATCACTTTGCCTTTTCTAGAAGTTTCACATAAATGCAATCACACACCGTGAGGCTTTCTGTGTCCACCTCCTTTCCCCTAGCACAGCGTCTCTGAGCGTCGTCCGTGCCACTGCGGGTCTCGGGAGCGTCCGCTGCTGTTCACTGCTGAGCAGTGCATTGTGCTGTGCGTTTAGTTTACCCATTTGCCAGCTGACGGACATCTGGGCTGTTTCCAGGTTTGGGCTGTTATGAATCATGCTGCTTCCTGGCTTATTCTTGGCCTGGTGCTTACAGTTGCATGTAGGTCCTTTGTTCATCGACCAGGGTGTAAAGGCCCGTGTTCCCGGTCCCTGCGCTGTTGGAGGGAATGACAGTGTCCACGCCTTTTCCTATTTCTGAGGTCCGGCTCCCAGGACGGCCCCTCTCGATGCAGCTAATCTAAGCTGCCCTCTAGTCACAATTTTTTTGTGACTTTTGAAATTGTGAAATCTTTAGAAATTTAGATGTGAGGCTATAAAGAAGAGAGAAACTAAAAAGCGAATCCCAAACCTAAATATTATAATACATGAAAAAGTGGATAACGAGCACCTAAAAAATTGAGTGTTGAGAGACTGGAAAACCAAGAACCAAATGGATCATGAATTCTGCTGGGTTCTCCCCCATTCTAGCACTGGCTTTCCAGAGGGAGGTGCGCAGTCACCGTGGTAACCGTGCTGGGATGATCAGAGGGACAGGACAGAGAGGGCAGGGAGAGTAAAGGAGAAGCTTGCGTTTCCTTTCTTATGTTTTGCTTTTTAGCAGAATAAGGATGCGGCTGACCTTCACGTCGGGCCTGTGCATCTGGCAGCCTGCCCTGCACTCTGGTGCCTGAGACGGCGCAGAGACTGACGAGGGGAGGCTGCCCGAGTGAGTTCTGCGTCTCCTCCAGGAAGGAAAACACATTTGGGGGTTTTACAAACAGATGTCAAAAAGAAACGGCATCGAGGGGAAGTGATCTCATTAATAAGAGGGAAGGGCAGGATTCAGAAAGATTATCTAAAAGCCCAAGTGCTGCTATTTTAAATCTGTCTTGAACAATAAAAAAGATTTGAGAACAATTAAGAAGCAGTGATGATCTGGTAAAAATAGGTATCTATAAAAAGCACTCCAGGGAACACTTGAAAAATGCGAACACACACAAATGAGCAGGTCCCAGCGACACGCGCTCTCGGGTGAGGGGAAGCAGCTTCCGCGTAAAAACGGGCTGGTCTTCTGCAGTCACGACGTCCCGGGGAGCAGAGTGGGAACACGAGGTGGGAGAGAGAACAAAGCAGCGCAGGCTCCACATTTTAAAACAGAAACGAAGAGAGGAAGAGTCATTCCGGAGAGCCCAATTAAGTCTTCAGTAAAATAACGGAGGCGAAGATTAGCAGGGATTTTAGAAACGCAGCAACACCAACAAAACACGAAATCCCGGGAGAGCTCCGGTTAGCGGTTCCAAGGAGGAATTACCAAAGACAAAATCAATTACTTTTTTAGGACCCAACTTTAAGGAGTGAACAGCATGAAGATGATTTCATTTCCAGGTTTTAGCCAACCAATTCTTTGCCAGTCTCGGGGGTAATTACCGTGCTTGGGAGACTGCTCAGATGACCTGGCTCGGTGCGGCATCAAACAGATGGGACAACCAGAAACAAAAGGTGTCGGCATATGGCGATGTATCTGTTGAGGAACCAAGTGGGCAGCTTACAGATGTCTCAGGGATTAGGGAAAAACTGCCTCTTCTGAGACCGTCCTCACCAGGGCGTGGCCACTGGAAGGGCAGCCTAACGGCTCACTGGCCAGCTCCCCAGCTTTCTCGTATGGCTTTATAAGAAACACGGCTCGAAATCCAGTGTATTCTAAAATCTAAAAGCACAGAAAATTCACAGTCCATGAAATAATATCAAAGTATAAAAAGAAGAATTTGATGTAAATCTCATTAAAAAATTTTAACAACAGCTCATGAGGCACTTTTGTATAATTTAAATTTGCAGACAACATGGTAATTTAATCCAAAGTCTGCAATCTGGAAAAAAAAAAAAAATGACCCATTCCAAAGGTGAAACAAAACTGTCCAGAACACTTGGGGGCTGGTTTCAGAAACTGCAGGTGTTTGGTCTTCTACCTTACGGGTGCATGAGTACGTCCACATTCCTGCACGACGTCCCTCCTGGTCAGTGGCAGTCCCCACGTAGGTGGATGAGGCCCTGAAGACAGCGGTGTTTGTCCTGTGGGTGCAAGGGCGTGGGCCCCTGGACTGTCGACAGACAGCAGGTTTAGGAGCGAGGGGAGAGGGAGCCCCTGAGTGCAGAGCATTTGAGAGGAAAGGCTTGTGCTGCTCAGAGTCCTCGGTCCTCTTCCCGGCAGGGAGTCTGGCTTCCACTGCAGTGAGGCCACCTGCCCTGCGGAGCCTGGCATGGCCGTCTCTGGAACTCGCCTCTCATCGTTCTCCGACCCCCTGGCTCCTGGTCATTTCCACGATGGGAGCCCACTTCTCTTCGGAACATGCTGAGCAGAGGTAAAACCCATCGCATAAATAATCGGATCAGGCTCACGGCAGCCGGCAGGCAACGTCTCAGGTGCTCCTGTTTGCTATCAAGAGGGACGACATGCTCCTACATTGGCCACTGTCACTGGGGACCAGAGGAGGCCATGAAAGGCTTCGGCACTTGAGGCGGCCCTTCCGCCGCCCCCGTCTGCGGCCTGGAGCAGGGCTGCCTCCCTGTGTTTTCTTTGTCTCCCGCACCCACCACTTCCCGGCCCTCTGAGACCACTGAGGACCGACTCGCCCACGACTTCCAACCAAGGTTCACAGACCTTGGAGGAGCCTGCACTATCAGAAACCATCCTCTGGGCTATGTTCCCACCATGACGACAGACGCCATCTGCAGCTTTCGAAGCAGTTTCTTTCTCTTCGTGGTGCAGACACCTGACTGCGCGGCAGGGCTGCCGTCTCGCTGGTGAACGCCACACCGTCAGTCACTGCTGAGTTGACAGGGACTCTCTGAGACCCCTGCCTCCGTGACTGCCTGAGGAGTTTGGGTCAAATGTGTCACTGACAATTTCAGTACACTCACATAAACTTTAGATGTGCTACAGCCAGCTCTTAGGGAGGTCTTGAACGAGCTCTTACGAAGCCACACAACTAGTATAAATGTACTGGTTCAGGACTAGCTATAGACCAAACTGAATAAAAGGAAGGATTTGAATTAGGGGGAAAATATTATTCATTATATTGTTTGATTTTTTTTTTAAAGCAAGGCTGAAAAATCTCAGAATTTTAGCTAAAGGTAAGACCTATTTTTCCCCCAATTTTAAAGAGACTCAATTTTTAAAAACATGATGGTTTATTTTATACAATTATGACCCAAGTAATTTAGAAATTCTCTCTAGAGTGAAATAATGGTCTCTTCTTAAACAGACTCTCCCTCAAAGAAATAAAAACAATTGTATGACTCCGTGACTTCAGGTTTATAGGTTGTGTGTGTGTGTGTGTGTGTGTGTGTGTGTAGCTTTTCATTCTTTATTTTTTTAGGACTGTGGCAATGTGGCAATGACTGACCTAGAAACCTTGCAAATATCCAGTCAATCCATCCAATCAAACTGGTTCATTTATGCCAAGTAGTCTATTTTGGTTTCTGAATATGAATTTCACTCCTTCTCATATAACATGCTACCATTCCTCCTCACCCCCCAAAGCGAGAGGGGTCACATGTAACTTACTGCCCGGGCTGAACAGACACAAGACACAGTATAGACGGGGAAGAATGAGGTGTCCTTCAAACGCTCCAGACAGATGCTCCCCTTTCTCCACCAAGATGCCAAAACTAAGATGATGCATCTTGCTGTTTGAAAAAAAAATCATCTAAATTTAACATTACTAATCCCTCTGGGGCAGGGGATATTTTTTTCAGCAAGTTCTTTGTGTTAAAATACTTTATATGTCTGTTTAAAGGCATTGTCAGTTTGTGTTTAAATGTTTTTTAAAAGGTCAAACTGAGATGCGCGTAACTTAGGACAGCACTTTGTAGCACACCCTGCAAGCCAGAACTCCAGTTCTACTCGGGGACATGCTTAATGAGCCACACTGCTTGTTAAATACATTGATTGATGGAAGGAACACAAACAGAGAAGTCTCAAAAAGGAAAGGACTGAGACGTCATGGGGTAGAGCTAACCCTTCCTGAGGAAAAGCAGTTTGGGGGCTGGCAACGGGGTGATTCCAGCCCGTCCTCCTCTGACACCTGGGAAAGGGCCCCAGCCTTCTGCCTGTGAAGGGAGACACAGGAACTGAACTGCAGAGGCGCCGGGACCAGCCCCAAGGTGGTGGAAAGACCTTCAGGGCTATGAGCCTGCTGGCTCAGCGCGAGTGGCCTCCCTGAAAGGGCTTTTGATGACAAGCCACACAGACGTGCTGACGGAGCAGAGAGGTACAGTCACCAGGTGAGTTCCGATTCTGACATTACAGCACTCATGGTTGGCTTAAAAAGTGATAGACTGACAAAAGACAGGTTCTTAATCTTTAAAATTTTTCTCAAATTGTGCAGTACATTGAAACAGCGTTTAGTAGTGCTGAACAAAGTTTGCATTTGGCTGTTTTTTTGTTTTTAGAGACAGAGTCTTGCTCTGTCACCCAGGCTGGAGTGCAGTGGCGCGATCATAGCTCACTGCAGCCTCAAACTCCTGGGCTCAAGTGATCCTCCTGCCTCAGCCTCCCGAGTAGCTGGGACTATAGGTGCGAGCCACCGTGCCTGGCTAACTTTTACTTTTAATTTTTTTGTAGAGACAGGGTCTCACTATATTGCCCAGGCTGGTCTTGAACTCCTGGTCTCAAGCAATCCACCCACCTCGGCCTCCCAAAGTGCTGGGATTATAGGCATGAGCCACCGTGCCCGGCCACGTCTGGCTGGTTTAACAGAGACGAAAACAGAAATTGGAACTGAGAGAGAAAGAATACCGATCTCTGCCCCTCACTCCACCGTGGCATGAAAAGCCGGCGTTGGAACGAAGGGGGCCTTCCCAGGCCTGCTGGCCACGCGGCAGCAGCACGCCCAGCCGCGTGGGGACAGCCGGGAGAGGAGCCACGACCTCCCCAGCACCCGCCCCGCGTCCTCCCCTTACCGGTGACGCCCTCCAGGTTGTAGCACGTCTTGTGCATCTTGCCCATGAAGAGCTCCAGGCCGATGATGGCGTAGATGATGATGACGAAGAGCACGAGCAAGGCGATGTGCAGGAGGGGCACCATGGCCTTGATGATGGAGTTCAGAACCACCTGCAGGCCTGCAACGACAGCCGGGGGCGGGGACGCTGGCGACCCGAGCACCGGCGCGGACGCCGCGCCGACGTGAGCACACGCACTCTCCCTGCAGCTGTACCGGTGGGTACCACAAGGCCCATTTTTTAGATGGGGACACCGAGGCTCACAGTCACACAGCCAGGGGGTGGCAGAACAGGGATGTGAACCCCGCTTGGCCCGACCCAAATCTGTCTCGGAGGCAAATCCGAGAGAAGGACTGGCAGATGCTGCCCTTGCGAGGGAGGAACATGCTGTTTTCACCCATAACCGTCAAAATGTCTCCCGCCCCGTCTCAGAGGCCGCTAAGCATCTTTTCCTCCAAGAGCAGCGTCTCAGCACAGTGAGAACGCACTCGGACGGGACACACCGTGCAGGACTTTGCCTCTCGAGGCTCCCCTCATGGTGGCATTGGAAAAAATTCTGCAGATCAACGGTGGTGATGGTGGCACAACAATGTGAATATTCTTGGTGTCACCGAATTATACACTTAACAATGGTTAAAACGGTAAATTTTGTTATGTAC
>RJWJ010041297.1:0-13562 GCA_004363605.1 Indri indri | reverse complement strand
TCTCCTCAAGTGAAATCCCTAAAGACAGTAACATTGTGGAAATGTAGCAAGAGTTATGCAAGCGTCTCAAGAGTTCTGTTTTTATTAACTAACCTGCTATATGGGAGAGCTAGATGCTGTTCAGAATCATTCATATAAACCAGTACAACAACTCTTGAATGTAGGTATCACTGTCCTCGTTCCAGCAATGAAGCAGCTGAATGTTGGAATAACTTGATCACTGTCTCATGGCTGCTAAGTAGTGGAGCCGAGATTCACAGGCAAGGTTCCCGGCTCACCCGTAGACTCACCACCATATACCTGTACACAATTTCACTATTGAGCTCTGAACTGAGATACGCTATGCACCAATAGCAAATATTAATTCAGTTATATATAAACTTAACCGTGACTTTATTCATAGGTTATCTGGTGAGTGAAATTAATTTTCAATTCACCCTAGTGCTCACCTCCCAAAGTGAGCCAGCACTTCTGAGTACTAGATTCCCAGGTGATACCAAATATAAAAATTTCAATGATTTCTTATTCCCAGGAGCCATTCCTTTCACTTGGGTTCTTTCTTCAAAGCAGTGATTTCACAATGCAATTCATTTGCTTTCATTCTACAATTAATATACTTCCTCTGACAAAGAAGAGTGACTTCATACTTCATTCTCTGAACAAGAACTGTTGGAACAGTGCATTCCATGGAGAAAAGTGAATGGAGCAGTTCATTCTGTGGAGAACAGGAGACTAACTAGTCAATTCCAGCTTTTTCTGATAGTATCCATGAGGGGAAATAGCAAGTCAAATGAATTGGAGCTGATAATTTGGATGAAGATGATCTCAGCCCAAAGGCCATCTGAGACTTATTTTCTGTGATAAATTATTTTGTTACTTTCATGAATTTATGTTATAAAATTTAAAGTAAGTTATTTATTTTAATTTTTAAAAGTCAGCTTAATACAATCAGCCCAGAAAACTCTTTAAAAAATTTTTTTTTTCACAGTATGACACAGAAGCAATCTTTTTAAAAAGATGCTGTCTTGATAATAATATATGTGCATATGTATTTGATAGATATATGACATTTTGAATAAAAGTGTCAATGTTAGCAACCAATTTATATTATTATGGAATAGCATTTTCATTGGCAGATTCAACTGAGACATTCAGATCTGAATGAATTTCAAGACTAAACCTTTTTAATTAACTCTTCTGTAGCTTTGAGATATATTGGCAACTAATGGTATTTGAAGATGGAATAGCATATGGTTTTGAGATGGTTTCTACCTTCTTGGCTCGCTAAGAAATGCTACTTTGGATTATTGCCAGTCAAATGCCTTCTACCATCATTAAAATTAATTTCACAAATGAATATAATTAGCATAATAACTTAAGTTACTTAATGCTATTAGCCATGAATACAGTGGTAAAATAAAAAATATCTTTAAATATTATTGTATTACATATCTAACACCTTATTATAATTATTTTCTTGTTCTTCTATGTCAAAATATGACTTCTTCCTAGATTAGTTTATTAGCAACAGTCTTTGATTTATACATTTTCTGAATTGAATAAGCATGTTTAAAGGCTTTGTACAGGTTTAAAATTTGGCTTTATTAGTCTCCCATTTCTAAATATTTCATTATAATGCAGTATTTTAGAATGGCGACCAAGGAAAAATTTATTGAGTTAATTGAAAACACATGTATTTTATACAGACAAGTAATTTAATTCATGGTGTTAGGAGTACATCATATTTTAACTGTTTTCTTTGTCTTTATTGTAAAGAAAGAGACCATTTGTTTTCTAGGCATAGATACCTTTTTCTTCCAGGAATATCTCCATCTGACTCCCTAAGGACCTTAACAGTTATATAACTTCATTTTCTACTGTATGTATTGACAAGCTATATATATGTTAATATAAAATGTTGATTACAGATAGGAATGGAAATTCAAGTTGATGGTTGAATATTTCCTCTTTAATGGGAAATTTTGTTTGTCTTTTCCATATAAATCAATCTATAGACAAGTGGAGAACATTAGGATGGCCTAATTTTATAGAGTTTTATATTTCAAATCAATTATATGAACTTTTTTTTTTTTTTTTTTTTTTTTTTCATAATGGCATGGCCACTTTCTCTCCAGAAAGTACAAATGCATGGAATGGCATCTGCAATGACTTTTTATGGGTGCTGAGTTTGAGTTTTACATTCCCTTACATGCACAGTAGAGGTATTCTTTAAAATAAAAATCTTAAAACTAACTATGAACTATTTGATGCCTTCCTCACCCATATAACTCCCTTTAACTTGTGACTTATTACAGTTTTGGTCTTGACGTAATGCTGTGATGCTTTCTTCCTCAACAGAGTGCAGATTGGAAATATTTTGGCTTCTTTATATGTTTATTGGTGGCTTTCATCTAGACAGTTCTCTAGTAATCCGGTTTAGATTTTTAGAATGAATTAAAATGAGAGCCTTGATTTCTTGTGCTCATCAATTGGAAGGACTTACTCTTCACTGTGAACAATTTATTTCTGTCTCCAACAGGTAATAATAGGTAATGGGAAAATAAAACATATATATTTCCATCTCTGAACTAGAAATCTAAAATTCTTTCTTATTTGGTCTTTCCAATCAGAAAGAAGCAATTTCATTTTAAAGAAGGAGGAAAACAGCCATTTTTCCATTTTAAATACTCACAGTGACTGGCTTTCTCAATGGCCCAAGAAAGATACAAGTTACCATGAACTTCAGATATGTACTTGTATTTATTTATTTTTATTTCAGAATATTACAGTGGTACAAATGTTTTCATTACGTAAATTGCTTTTGTACCATTTGAATCAAAGTCATAAGTGTGCCCATCCCCCAGATCGTGTGCATTGTGCCTGTTAGGTGTAAATTGACCCATCCTCTTCTCCCCACTCCCACAGAGTAGGCATGTACTTTTATAAAGCTCTCTTGTCTACGTATTTTTTATCAATGCATTAAAATAATTTTGAGATGATTTCATTAGATTTGGGGAAAATAAATTTTGATATATATAAACTCATAAAGGAAACATATTAAAGAAAGTCACACAATCCAAAAAACTGACATTTCAAGAGATATGTAGGTGATGGATTCCACAAGACATGGTGCCTCATTTGACAAATCTGGGAACTAAGTTTCTAAAAGGTCCCAAAGGTCAGTTAGTAAGAAAGTGAGTATTGCAATTTCAGTTCTGCTACTTTTTCACCGTAAACTTTTGCAAAATCTACTTAGCTTTCTCACCCTCAGTTTCTCATTTCTAGAATAAACTATCTCTAAGATGTCTTCCAATTAAGAGTGCAGGATTTATGTGGCAAAATAGTTTTCATGCCTTTGTTTAGTACTCTTTCCAAACCTAGAGACTCATGCTTGTATCTAACTTTTATATATAACTTTTAATTATATAGCTTTTAATGCATATATAACTTTTAATTATAACTGACTATAATTAAAATTAGTCTTTTAAAAATCATTGGTTTCCCATTAACTTTAATAATAGCTGCTTTATTTTAGTTTAGTAAAAACAAAAATAAGCAGTCATCATACACCTATATTTCTGTTCTCTAAGAATTGTCTTATTTTTCCTTTTTCAGATAAGCTGAATTGGTTTTTCTTTTTGTTTTTCCTGGTTTTATATATTTTGTGGGAAATGTTGCTTTTTAGTAAATGTTACTCAAATAATTCCCTGATCCAGCAGTTGAGTACCCATGTTTTAGAAATCCATCCATATTTTCAACTTCCGCTAACATTTTTCTTTAAAAAATTTCATTTGTTAATTTTTTCAAGATTTTTAAGTTAAATTTTCCTTTAATGATATTGATCCTACATAGATTTGTGCACTTTACTTTATCACCTGAATATTGCCATTTGAACTAAGACATTTTTAAGGTTTAATATGTCAACTTGCAACATACATGCTATACACACAAACTAGATTAATTTTTTAAATATGCAAATTTTTCTGATGGTACCAAAGTATCAGTAATTGAAACAATGTCAATATCACCATCTTCTCTTTCCCAGTTTGGATTATTTCCCCCACAAATTCTGTCTTATACTAATGATCTATTAATTCTCCTTGTGTAACTTACCCTTCTCCTACATATGTATAGATATCCTCAAACTTCTTTTGAAACTCAGCCTTCTCTAGAGGCTCTAGACCCATAATTCCAGCCATTTACTGGTCATTTACATCTGGATATCTCCTCTTTCGCCATTTGCTAGCATACCAGCCTCACATTCAAAATGATATCCTTAATGTAATGTTCCTGAAATCAGATATTGTCCCCAAATCCTTTATTTCCAGTGATTGTACTTTTCCCCCCAAAATCAGGCAGGCCCAAAACTTTTGATTGCTCTTTGACTCACAGTTTTCTTGTACCATGCTAATCTAATAGTAGACCTTCATAAAATAGTTCATTCCCATTCTTTCATTAAATTTTCATTGCCCCTTCTTGTTCATGGCCCTATGACCTCAGGTGGCAGCATCTTGACTGCTCTGCTTGTGTGGATCTCATCCCATTACAGTTGCCTGATAAACTCAGCAAGATTAAACTTCCTCAAGCACAAACTGCTCAGCGTATCCCATTAGCTTAAAATTCTTTGATGCTTCTCCTTTGCTAATCTAATAAAGACTCTTTATTGGCAGCTAGAGAAGTTCAAAATCTGATTCCATGCTGTCTTCTTACCACTTCCATATAAATACCCAATATTCTAGCCTGTTTGGTGTTTATTATTCACCTGAAAATATTAATTGTCATTATATACTATTACTACAACAGTAATAACAATATTACCCACACTTCCTACAGTGTGTCGTCAATAGATAGAAAATGTAGAAAGATGGTGGATTAAATCCAACTTTATTATTAATTACATTAAATGTAAATTACATTCCATTTAAAGGGTAGAAAATGTCATATTGTGTAAAAACAAAACCTAACTGTGTACTGTCTACAGGAATTGCCTTTACAATGTAAAGTCACAGATATTTTGAAAGCACGCTGACTTATTTCATGCAAACAATCATAAAAAGCAGATGTCAGATAATTTAATTAATTGATTGATTCATTTTATCGAACAAAGTAGACTTAGAGGAAACAAAAATTAACAGAGATTAAGAAGTTCTTTACATAGAGACAGAAATACACAATTCTAATGTACGTGTCCCTAATAACATAACTTCAATATATATGAAGCAAAAACTGATAGAATTAAAGATTGAAATAGAAAATGTAACCATAGTTGGAAATTTCAACACCGATCTCTCAGTAACTGATATAACAAGTACATGAAAAATCAGTACGTATATAGATGGTTTGAACAAACAGTATGGCTTTGGTATAAGGATAGATAATATACAATGAAGTTGAGAAACCAACCCTACCTTTACAGTCAAGTGATTTTCAAAAAAGGCACCAACGTAATATGTTGAGGACAAGAAAATCTTCACAAAACTGAATAATTTCAGTTTGGATCCACTAAAGCTGAATTCTAGGGTGAGAGTTAAAAATGGAGCAATGTTCAGGGTCAAAATTGTAGAATTAGACAGCTGCCATTTCAGAATGGCAGTGGGAAGAAACATTAGGAAAAGAGAGGGGGGAAAAAGCATTGAAACACCAAACCCAAATGCAAGAAGTGATGGCCAAGATCATAGTTGCATTTGGCCTTAACATGCCATATGCTCGATAGTAGGGAGAGGCCACTGCACCTGTGTAGGGAGAGTCCATTGGACAGGCATCGCAAATGCTTGTTCCATGTTCCCTTGCTCCTGTTCCAGATGTAGAGTCATGTACCAGCTGGGTGCCCATGCATTAATGTACATTCTAACACCTGAATGCTATAATGCCCTAGACAAATATGAGAATTGTGCCTTGGAGTCTACAGGTCATACCTAAGCTTATTCTTCTGTAGGAATTAAGGATTCATTCTAATCATATATACTGTTAAGAATATAGTCTTCCCTTGGTATCTGAGGTGGATTTGTTCTAGGACGCCCCGCAAATACCAAAATTCACAAATGCTCAAGTCCCTCATGTAAACTTGTATGATTTTTGCATATAACCTATGTATGTCCCCCCATATACCTCAAATCATCTCTAGATTACTTATAGTACCTAACGCAATGTGAATGCTATGCAAATAATTGCTATACTATATTGCTTTTTTATTTGTGTTTTTTAAAATTGTGTTATTGCTTTTTTTTCCAAATATTTTTGATCTGTGTTTGGTTAAATCTGTGGATGTGAAACCCTTAGATATAGAGGGCCAATTGTTATTTGCAAGAAAATAATCGACCAAAAGCCATCTACTGAAATGAATTTTTAAAGCTTTTTATTAAACTGTTAAATGATTGTTGATGCTATCTAGTTATAAGGACTGCTTTATGATAATATTTAATTCATAAGAGATCTCTAAATTCTTTTCAATGATCCTTTTTAAACTAAATAAAAATATGACTTAAGTTTATTAGACAAGAATGTGCTTTAAAATTTCAAGGTCTGTACATTGTTTTGAAACTCATTTTAGCAGCTAATAATGTTGATTGTCAGGAAATGTACTCATATAGCACGGTGTAAATTTTTAATTCACTAATTTGTCACTTCCTGCCATCTGCAATCAGCTGTCGTTTATGGAAAGCTTAGAAGCTGAGCACATGGAGCCAGCGGGCTTAAGTGACTTTAAGACATTGACTGTAATATTTTCACAGCCTTGACAAAGATGAGGGATGTCAGGTTTTTCAGTTTAGTGCGTTTCTGTGGAATACGACAATACAGATAGCACAGGAAGCCAAGAAATGAGAGCTTTCCAATAATGGTCACTGTTTGTTCATGGGTTGTCAGTAATTTGACCTGACTGTATCTGATCCACTCTAGAACAGCACAGAGACTCAGGGTGCACCCCCACCACTGAGTTAATTGTGAGATCCCTGATGTTCAGAGGAGCTTTCCCTAATGCATATTTATTTCTTCATTTTGCTCTTGTTTCTCACCCTCTAGTGATTATATTCTTTGTCATCTGAAGAAGGTTAGCTGGACTAGGTTACTGCAGTAAACTCATGGGTCATGGGTCAATGTGAACACACACGCATATGCATACAAGATGTTTGTATTGGTTATTGGTTATTTTCACTTGATGAAGAAGATGTACTAATGCAAGTTTGACATTCTTTATAAAACTTAAAGAGGAAGTTTACCATTATTCATAAATATAGATATCTAGGAAATATTTCTTGTGTGACTAATAGGTAAAAATATGAATGTAGCAATTAATTTTTGAAAAATAGCCATTAACAGTATTCTCCTAGGTGATTTTTGGGAAGATGATTTTCAACCACTTTAAAAATTATTATAAAGATCTGTATGACAAAACTCATAAAGTCAGTATGAAACAACCTGGGTTTTTCTATCATTCAAAATATAAAACATTAAGTTTATAAGTATTTGAATTTTATGTACAATAGACTTATCAAAATGATTTTTAAAAAATTGATGGGCATGCCAATTGAAATAAAGTCATTTAAAAAGTATGTGTGAAAAATGTGTTAATCTAAAAAAATTGCTGTTTGTATTATCAGACTTCAGAGTAATTGTCAATTATTGTTTGACTAATTGTCAAAATCCCTAGCACTATTTAAATTATTGCCAAATTGCATAAAATCTGAGACACTTTAAGTTAAGACACACTGTTATTTTATGTACTTCTATGAGAGAAAAGAAGAAAGGAAAGAAGAAAAGAAGGAGGGAGAAAGAAGGAAAAAGAGAGAAAGCCAAGTCCAAATAAATTAGGTTGCAAAGTAGGACATAATGCTTTTTTGTTACTTAACATTTTTATTTTATAGCTATTGGAAAAGCTCTTTTAGACTGACTTAGATAAAATTTTTTTATCATATATTATTATCGTTCATTTTTAAAAAATGAAAATACAAGTCAAATTCAAGGTTGTTAACTGTGTATCTGATGGGACTCTGCTTTGAAGCTCACCTGCGATAGAGAGAGAGAGGATGAGGGCTTTCCCATCTACAAGTTTCCACCCCGCATGGATCAGTTATCTCTTAAGATGGAGAGCTAGTGGGTTCGATGGTGGTAACAGCACAATGTGGGTTTGGAATAACCTCTGTGGTGACTTGGAGAGAGAGTCCAGAAAACAAAGAACCTTCAACAAATACTCTGAGGGCAAACACAAGGTTGCATAATGGATCTAGTCCACCTTAGTATGTCATTTTTCTCTGGCTGTGTTCAGCAGAGAGTGTAGAAGCAGGGATGATATAGAATTTGGCTGAACAAAGGCAAAGATTTTATAGAGTGAGCTTAGGCTGCTATTAATTTTTGGAGTGTTTTACAAGACCATTGGAAAGGGTACCATTGCGAACAGAATTAAAGAGCAGAGACATAAAAACACTTATTGATTATATTTCTGGGTAACTTATATATGAATTAAAACTGAAAAAGCACACATAAATAAAGATTTAAAGATCCAGATTCATCTTGCTTGCTATGTAGGTCTTTGACGGTAATTTATGGTCTCATGTCAATTTATGTGTTCTCATTTTGTGTAACTATGTCTCAGTTCTAAAATCCTAAAACAGATTTGGAATGGAATTATTCAGAGCTACTTTAAAACTAAAATTATTTACTTTTAAATGAAATCAAAGAATAACTTGCTGCAGGTGCAACCTTTACCACTCTGTTATGGAAATAAGTCAAAGATCGTTGAATCAGTACCTCCTGTATTAGAAACTAATGAGTGTGTGTCATCATTGAAAGAAAAAAACGAACAGCAACTTGGGAAACTGGAGCCACATTAGCAACCATTTCAATTACCGAAACCACAAGTATATGTGGTGTTTACTTCCTGGGTAACTGTACATGAAATGTATGAAAGCTACTTAGGGCTGCTTCTAGTGCATTTGGATTGATCTTATTTGATTCCTAACCCCAGAATGAAAATAATCAATCAATATAGGCACAGCTTTTTTCCATTTGCATTGTGATTTATTTCAGTTAAAAACATATGACCTCGTGCTGAACCATGCATGTATTTTTTTCCTTAATATTTACCCATTAATATAACTTATTATGGAACAATTTTAAGTAAACTTGGAAGGCTTGATCATGACAAGAATAAGAGGAATTAGTTCCTCCTCAATCCTGTTCTTTTTATTTACAAATGCCAATTGTTGTATATACATTTTATGGAAAGCAGAATCCTACCAAGTGAGACACTGCTATCTTCTCAATGAAATGTATAGCTCAGTTTTGCAGGATGGAGGAAAGCTTTTGCACCTTGAATGATGAAAAATTCAGGAAATGATAGTAACCAATTGACTATAAGAACCTCAGTGATACCCAATGTTTCCTTGACAGGTCGGACAATATCCACCTACAAAAAACAAAAAATAGTAGATCTCTCTAACATGTGAAAAATGAGGCATCTCCACTAAAGTGCAGTATAAGCCAACTATGTTTTTAGTGCAAAATCTATTTACAATTGTTCAGGAAGTACTAACCAAAACATTTTTTAAAAACAATATAAAATGATGAAATTTCAATATTGAGAAACAAAATCTAAATTTATTTTGAGGTCCTCCCTATATAACCCAGGATAATCGACTGATAAATTATTGGAATTAACAACCCTCCAACAGGGTAGCAAGGTAATATACAAAAACCAATGCTCTTCTACGTGTGACACAATTCATTCTTTTTTTGATAATAACTCTCAACCAATTAGGTATGGAAGGAATTTACCTAAACATAATCAAGGTTGTATATGACAAACCTGCATCTAACATCAGACTCCACAGTGAAAAGCTAAAAGCCTTTCATCTAAGATCAGGAACAAGACGACAATGCCCACTCTTACTACTTCTATTCGATGTAGTGCTGGAAGGCAAGTCCTAGCCAGAGTAATAAGGCCAAATAAAAAAAACAAAAGTTGGCCAGGCGCTGTGGCTCATGCCTGTAATCCTAGCACTCTGGGGAGACCAAGGCGGGCGGATCATTTGAGTTCAGGAGTTCAAGACCAGCCTGAGCAAGAGCGAGACCCCGTCTCTACTAAAAAAATAGAAAGAAATTAGCTGGACAACTAAAAATATATAGAAAAAATTAGCCAGGCATGGTGGTGCATGCCTCTAGTCCCAGCTACTTGGGAGGCTGAGGCAGGAGGATCGCCTGAGCCCAGGAGTTTGAGGTTGCTATGAGCTAAGCTGATACCATGGCACCCTAGCCAGGGCAAGCAGAATGAGACTCTGTCTCAAAAAAAAAAAAAAAAAAAAGTCATCAAAAATGGAAAGGAAAAAGTAAAATCATCTCTGTTTGCAGAAGACATGATCTTGTATATAGAAAACCCTAAAGACTCCACCAAAATTGTTAGAACTAATAAACCAATTCAGTGAAGTTGTGGGCTACAGACTCAACACACCAAAATCAGTTGTGCTTGTATATACTAATATTGAATTAACAATGAATTTCTTAAAAGGAATTAAGAAAGCCATCCCATTTACAATATCATCAAAAAGAATGAAATACTTGAGAATGAATTTAACTAAGGAAGTGAAAGATCTATACACTGAAAATTATAAAACATTGATGAAAGAAATTGAAGATGACACAAATGGAAACCCATGCTTATGAATTAGAAGGATTAATATTGTTGAAATGTCCATACTACCCAAAGTGACCTACGGATTCAATTTAATCCTTACCAAAATCCCAATATCACTCTTTACAGAAATAGAAAAAAAATCCTAAATTTTGTATGAGACCACAAAGGACCCTGAAGAAGCCAAACAATCTTGAGCAAATGAACAAAGCTGGAGCCATCACACTACCTGATTTCTAAATATATTATAAACCTATAGTAATAATCAGAATAGTATGTACTGGCATGAAAACACATAGACTAATAGAACAGGATAGAGACCCTAGAAATAAACCCACACACATATGGTCAACTAATCTTTGACAAAGGCACCCAGATGGTTAAAGGATAGTCTTTTCAATAAATAGTGGGAAAATTGAATATCCACATGCAAAAGAATGAAATTGAATCCTTATCTTGCACTGTACTTAAAAATCAACTCAAAACAGATTAAGATTTAAATATAAGGCCTGAAATCATACAAATCATAGAAGAATACAAAGGGAAAATGCACCTTGACCTTAGTCTTGGCAATGATTTTGTGAGTATGATCCCAAAAGCACAGGCAACAAAAGGAAAGAAAACCAAACAAGTGAGACTACATCAAACTATTAATAAAAAGTTTCTGCACAGCAAAGGAGAAACAATCAATAAAATGAAAGGGCAACCTAGAAAATGGGAGAAATTATTTTTAAACCATATATCCAGTAGTGGGCTAATATCCAACATATACGGAACTTATACAACTCAGTATTTACCCCCCCAAAAAAAACAACCCTCACATAACCTAATTGAGAAATGGGCAGAGGACCTGAATAGACATTTAGACATTTTTCCCCCCAAGGAAGACATACAAATGGCCAAAAGGTACACGAAAAAGTGCTCAATATGCCTAATCATCAGAGACATGCAAATCAAAACCACAATGAGATATCACCTCATATCTGTTAGGATGACTATTATAAAAATGTCAAACAATAACAACCGTTAGAGAGGGTGTGGAGAAAAGGGAACCCAGTACACCGTTGGCGAGATTATACATTGGTAGAGCCATTATAAAGGAAAGTATGGAGGTTCCTGAAAAAACTGGAAACAGAACTACTATATGATCCAGCAGTTTCACTACTGGATATATATCCAAAGGAATTGACATCGGCATCTCGAAGAGATATTTGCACTCCCATGTCCATTGCAATGTTATTTATAATAGCTGAGATATGGAGACAACCTAAGTGTCTGTCAGTGGATGAATGGATAAAGAAAATGTGGAACACGCACACACACACACATACACACACACACAATAGAATATTATTTAGCCTTAAAAAAGAAGGATTTCCTGCCCTCTGCCACAACGTAGATGAACCTGGGGGACATCCTTCTGAGTCAAATAAGCCAGACACAGAAAGACAAATACTGCATGATCTCTCTTACATATGTAATTTAAAGAAATTGAACTCATAGAAATGAGTAGAAAGGTGGTTGCCACGGCCTTGGTTGGGAAGGGGAGTCCGGGGCAGGGAGGATTGGGAAGATTTTGGTCCAAGGGTACAAAGTTTCATTTATAAGATGAATAAGTTCTGGAGATCAAATGTACAGCATGACAACCATAGTTAATAATAATGGATACTTGAAATTTGCTAAGAAAGTAAATCTTTTCTCACCACACACACATAATCTTATATGAGGTGATGGATACATTAATTAACTTGATTGTGGTAATCACTTCACAATGTAAACATATATCAAAAGTATCAAAAACACTGTAACATTAATATCTACTTTACACCTTTAAAATGAAAATAAAAACAATGCTTTCTTATAGACTAGCTATAGCAAGATAAAAAATACAAGATTAGTTGCCATTCACAGATATCAATAACATATGAATAGCTAGAAATTTATCAGTGATTTGACAGTTAGTCTGAGAACTTACTGACTAAAGTCACAAGTGCTGGAGCCAAGGGAGCATAATAAAAATACCAGTTTTGTCACTCACTGGCTACGTTATATTAAGTCATTTAGTTTGAAGGGACATCTCTGTGCCTTGCTTTCCTATCTGTGAAATGAAAATAATGCTGATGCCATGTGGATGGTCATGGTGAGAATTCAGATAGTTAACTATTGTAAAACATTCAAACAGTGCCTGCAATATAGTAAGGACCCTATAAATATTAGTTATATTAACAATATAAAACTTTAATGATGGACATAAACAAATAAGTGGATAAAGAATAGTCATAATACTCAACAGGAAGACTTATTATAGTATTCAACACTGTCAATTCTCCCCATAAATAAATCTGTATATTTAACCCAAATTTAATCCCAGCCTCAACAAGAGTTTGCTTCTTTAATGAAAGTGACCTACTGTAGTCATATATGGTATAGACAACTTGGGTTACTTACCTAATGTTTGCAACCATCATTCTTGTAATCCATAAAGCAAATATGGTAATAAAGCATACCTCATAAGATTAAATTTGACTACCCATGTAAATCAAGCTTTGAACACAGTATCTGACCCTGAGAAAGCAATTCATAAGTGATAGTGGACTGTTTTTATTAATATTAGTATTTAGGGGACAAAGAACTTTACTACAGGAATAACTGCACGGGAGTAGCAAGGTATTTTTTACATGGGGCATGTGTATTCTCCTAGACATGAAAATGTGTTATCCATCTACAGCAATTAGTGTGGCACAGATTCGGCGATAAAAAAGCTAAATGGAGCTGAAGGTAAAATGTAAAAACATATGACAGTAATGATTCACAGTAATGCATAACGATCTCCTTTGTATCAGTACCACTGTAAGCATTTTATTTATAAATTAACCACAGGGAGGTTAAGTGACCTACTCGACATCTATCAAGTGTCAGGTGGAATTGGACTTGGCCA
>RJWJ010041296.1:0-13565 GCA_004363605.1 Indri indri | reverse complement strand
ATTTCTGCCATGTGATCAACCTAGTGTTGATCAGTTAGAACCAGTTTGATGGTGAGTACAAGTGGAGCCCGTTCTTCTGCTCTTGTGGTGCTTCACTTTGGATAATGGGCTTAATTTTAATCCAGGAAAGTGTAAGAGGTGCTAGATCACTGTCGTTTCTTATGATTGAGTAATATTCCATTGTAAATATATACCAAATGTTATTAATCCACTCATGGATTGATGGGCACTTGGGTTGTTTCCACATCCTTGCAATTGTGAATTGTGCTGCCATAAACATTCGGGTGCAGATGAGAAAATATTCGACCTCCACCAACTGGCATTTTTATTCTTTATTAGAAAAAAAATTCCTGAGTGAACTTTTAATTCTGTCAAAATAGGCCCCAAGAATGAACTAATTGTGAGAGGGTAAAATAGAGTTACATTCCTCTACAGAATAAAAAATTGTAAATTTTGAATGTTTACCTGGTACATCAAGAGAGAAAAGAAGGATATTTTTTGAGAGAGGGAGTGTTGTGGGTTTAATCTTGTCCCCCCAAAATATGTTGAAGTCTTAATCCTCAGTCTCTATGACTTTATTGAGAGTTAGGGTGTTTGCAGTTGATTAGATTAAGATGAGGTTATTAGAGTGGACCCTAATCCAATATAACTGTCTTTATAATAAGGGGGAATTTGGACACAGAGACAGACATACACACACAGGAGAACACCAGGCAAAGATGCAAGGAGAGATAAGAGTGATTCATTCTTAAACCAAGGAATGCCAAAGGTGGCCAACAAACCACTAGAAGCTAGGAGAGAGGCATTGGAACAGATCATCCCTCACAGGCCCTCGGAAAGAAGAAACGTTGCTAATACCTTGGATCTCAGACTCAGCCTCCAGAACTGTGAGACAAAAAGTTTCTGTTGTTTAAGCCACTTGACTTGTGGTACTTTGTTATAGCAGCCCTAGCAAACTAACAAAGGGAGAGAACAGGCCAGAGCCATAGGATGGCAAATTCTGAACTAAAGGGAAACTCACAGGGAGGATTTCCCTGTTGAGGGATGACTAAGGAATTTTAAGACCAAGGTGGCCAGGAGACAATCTTCAGAGACGCCAAGGAGGGTGCTGGATTTTTCACAGTATGTAGGGTGAGGGCTAAGCTCTTAATTGGGATATTAAAGGAAAGGGTGATTCCTGGAGGCAGAGAATTGTGTGACATCAAGTTTATAAATCCAGGCATATACTAAAGATTGCATGTGTAGGTATTATTTATGCTTATGAATATATACATGAGGAAGAATTGTATTTATACGGAGAAGGAATATGTATGTTATTATAGTTACTAAAGATATACAGATATAGATAATATGTGTGTATACATATTCATATACATATATTCATGTTCTCACTACATATATATTTATATACTCACAAACATATAAAAATAGGTTCATATGTTTAATATCTATGCATATATTTGTGTATATATGCATATATATGTGAGTGTGTATATGTGTGTGTGTGTATATATATATGTTTGAGTGTGAGAAAGAGAAAAAGTACTCTTCATTCAGAGGCATCTATTCCTCACAGCCAGAAATAAAACAAGCTGAAAGGCAACTAAAATGATGAAATCACTATCAAGGACAGGCATGCAGGAAAGCAGTTTTATTTTTAATGTTTTGAAGTCATAAGTGTTATTTCTGCAACTGGACTGCTTGGTTATTTTTCTTTTTTTCATTTTCAGTGTTTGTCTTTCATGCCTTATGGGCAAGGACATTTGTATTGCTATCTGCATAGCCCCTTCACAATAATATCTCCCATTCAACTCTCTCAGGACAGCATACAAAACCCATAAATTGCAAGTATTGCCTTTAAAAGATTAGACAGCTCTGTTATTTACAATATTTTCAAAGCCTTAAAGTGCTAGAGTCAATTACTGGGGCAATTAAAGGGTGACTTCTCACTATGAATACTACCTTTAAGAGCCCCTAATGCCAAGAGAGCTGGATCTCCACATTTTCCTCCTAAATCAGTAGGCTTTGGGCAGACTGGTGTCGGGAATCAGCAAATGATATAGAAAGAGTATAGAAAGATACTTGACAAACAGAAAGAGTGCACATGGCAGTAATACTCTCCAGGGATTGGGGTATTTGGGGGTGGTAAATCTGCAACTAAAGGACATCGGGAGCATTGTAGGGGGGAAGGGCATGCCTTTAACCCTTGCTTGGGTGAGGCAAAGACATAAAGCATAACCATAATGTTTGTACCCCCATAATACCCTGAAATAATAAAAAAAAACAAAGAAATATCAATAAATCATTCAATTTAAATAAACCAAAAAAAAAGATATGAGAATTTAAATCTAGAACACATATACTAAGAGCTGCCATTTGAATATGCCTACTGTGTGCCCAGTATCTATTTTGCTAGCCCCTTTATATGCTATTATCTTACTTAGACCAGAAAACCACACTTTGACATTAATATCATTATTCTCATCTTACAGGAAAAGTAGCTGAGACTCATAATTTCTGTGTTTATGGACATCTACAAATAAGAATCATATCCAGAAACTATGGTCTGACAACAAAGCCTGTAATATTTCTAATCCACCATTCAGAGAAAGAAAAAATGATTAAATCTGCTATGAGATATAAGCCTTTTCTCTCTAAAAGTTCATGTTTCAACCTGTTCTTGACAGAAGAGTTGACCCTAGTTGTGTTGCTGCAGTAGTTTTCAAGAGAAAGAGTTGACAGGTATTAGAACTTTCA
This sequence comes from Indri indri, assembly GCA_004363605.1. Taxonomy (NCBI): domain Eukaryota; kingdom Metazoa; phylum Chordata; class Mammalia; order Primates; family Indriidae; genus Indri; species Indri indri. The sequence continues at coordinate 10,808 of RJWJ010041296.1, read as the reverse complement.
CCTTAAGCAGCCGCTAATAATGATGGACTGTTCCTCTCCAATATGCCTGTTGGCAGCAACTTCTTAGGAAGTGTGAGTCCATGACAGTACCTGCAGGCGAAATTCCAGGTAGTGAAAGAAATCACTGCCATCCATATACCTTGGATATCTAGTAACATCTTTGGGGGGAATAAGTTAAATACTTAGGTAAGACTTTTTTTAAACTAACAATATATTATTTTACTTTTTCTCATTGTTATTTGCACTATGTATACAATCACTTCTTACTGAATAAATCGGGGAAGAAGCAACCTTGAATGTACTTAAAAGTATAGGTGAAATATACTTTCAAGTTTCAGCATCATTGTACTCATGGATGTTCTTCCGTCAGATTCCAGGTATTTGAAAGATACAATACTCACAAGTAAAGCTTTTTAAAAATATCTGGGGCATCCTTCTCTCTGATCCCAAACTACCAAAATCAAACAAGCAAAATCAAAGTGCTCAACACATCCACTATCCAGCAACAGACAATTAAGAACAGAATTAAGTCTCTGTTCATAAAAGATTTGGAGGGAGAACAACGACATTATAAAACACAACGAAACTCAACAACACTTAGTCTTTTTGACATTAACTCCTGTAAAATGTGCTGGGTGAGCAGAATAACAGGAGAAATTGTTGTACATAAAAGCCTTTGAAAAATAACAAGGCTCTTTTGGAGATCCTCCTGCCTTAGCCTCCCAAAGTGCTAGACTACAGGCATGAGCCAGCACACCCAGCCTAATATTTTCTTTTCTCTATCTTACTTTAAAAATACAGTATATCATACATTTAACATACAAAATATATATTAATCAACTATTACATTATCAGCGAGGCTTTTATTCAGCAGTAGGCTATTAGTAGTTAAATTTTGGGGGGGTCACAAGTTCTGAGCAGATTTTCAACTATGCTGGGGTCTGTATCCATCTCAAACCTACAACGTTCAAGGATCAGCTGTACATGCTTTTCTACAAAGGGAAGTCTAGAGATCTGAAGGCATGAGTATTCCTAACTCTCTCACATGGTAAAATATGTATGAAACTCTCTAAACTATAGTTAATATAGTTAGAAACATACAACTAACTAATGGTCCTTATCATCTTCAGCACAGATTAAGGGCTAACAGAAAAAATATCACCTTCCAGTCTATTGGCATCAAAAGCAAATAAATAAAACTAAAAATAGAATTATTATATGATCCAGCAATTCCTCTTCTGGGTATTTACCCAAAAGATTTAAAATCAGTTTGCCAAAGAAATGAGATAGCTGTACCCTTTGTTCATTGTAGTACTATTCATAATAGCCAAGTTATGAAATCAACCTGAGTGTCCATTGACAGATAAAGAAAATGTAGTATATATAAACAACGGAATACTATTCAGCCTCAAAAAAGAAAATTCTGTTATTTGCAACAGCATGAATAGAATTGGAGAACATGATGCTAAGTGAAGTAAGTCAGGCACAGAAAGGCAACTACCACATATTCTCACTTACATGTGAAATCTGAAACAATTGAACTCACAGACACAGGGAGTAGAATGGCGGTTACAGAGGCTGGGAGGTGGGGAGAAGTAGGAGATGATGGTCAAAGGGTACAAAATCTCAGAAAGAAGGAATACGGTTTTTTGTCTTTTTTGAGTTCCACTACACAGTGTGGTGAATACAGTTTATAACAGAATATTGTACCTTTCAAGATTTAAATTTCAAGTAGTCTCACCACAAAAAATGTTAAGTATTTGAGGCGATGAATATGTGAACTAGCTTGATTAATTATCCCACATTGCATTCATAAATTATAACATCACTTTGTACCCCTTAAATGTATACAATCATAAATGTCAATTTACAATAAGAAAATAAAGTTAAACCCAATTCTCTGTGAAAAGAAAAAAAGACTATTCAGTGGATCTGTTTGTCATTCATGTGGCCTTTTAGTTGTAGGTTGGTTGGTTGTGAGTCAGTTGGTGGCGGTCAATTAAGCTTCTATGGGTGAGCACTCTCGTTCTGACAAGTTTCGAAGGGAAGAGAGGAGAGGAGAGGAGAGGGTTAGGTGAGAGAGGAGATAAAAAAAAATTAAAAAAAGAGGTAGTTTAAATCAGGTATTTTTTTCTATTTCCTAAACTGAAAAAAAAAAAAGATTTCCAGTAGAAATTGAAATAAGAAGCCTGATTTAAGGGGTGAGCTACACAGATGTACGAAGGCGTGCTGACATAGAGAGGCCTAGAAAGAGAAGATACAGTATGAAGGGAGGTGAAAAGTAGAGGCATCGAGGCAGCAGTTTTGCAAGGTATAAGGAATGAGTCCCTTCGAGGTTGATCTTGTAGCTTATAATACAGTACGAAAAGCTGAGGGGGAGTAAAGGCTTTTACCTTCCACTGAAATGACACAAATATTGAAGGAATAGTTTCTAGGTTTGGAAAGACCTGTCTAGTTAGCAGCAACCACCCTAGTCATAGAGTTAGCACCATATCTGACTCCTTTAGGGGAAAAGTAGTGTTTCATAATAATTAGAATTATAAAGCTGAAGGAGACTTTAGAACTTGTAAAGTTTACTGACATTTACCAAGAATGGAAGATCAGAAAAATGAGCAAAATAGTCAAGTCTATCACTTGTTGGTGAAGAAAATGGCATTATAAATAAATACTGTGAGGACACATACTGTTTCTCTCATTACCCTTGTAGTCCCACACTTAGCACAGTGCTTAACTAAAGATATATTTGTTTATTGACTTAATGAATAAATAAACACATTTTAATTCCTCATATTCCCATTGGTCTCACATGTGTGAGAAATTCAACCAAAAACAAACCGTCTAATAAGAACTTGAGCTTTGGACTCTAACAGACTTGAGTTCAAATCCCAAACTCCACTATTTGTTAAATTTGTGAACTTGGGGAAGTTTCTTATCTTTCAATTTTTGCATCCATAAATTGGGAATGAAAAGAGTTGTGAGTACCATCCCTGGCTCAAGAAAGAGCTCACTAAATAGTATTTTATATCTGCAGAATTATCATTACTAGTATCTTCATTATTATTAGTAGTATCACTATTTTTCTTTGTGCTCTTAAGCTTCATGTATATCACTTTTCAAATCAAATGTAGATAGGTACAGGGTGTGTCTAAACATAAATTAGGGTGCTAGGAGGTTCCCAGTCTATAGGGATAGTCACTGTGGGTGCAAAGGTATATTGGAGATGGTAGGATGGAATTCCTACTCAAAATTAACTATCAACTCCAAAGGGAGAATTGTCAAGTGGGAAGGGCTTCAGGTCTCTCATTCTTGCTTCAATTAAAGAAATTTTGCCTTAAACAGACATGATAAAGTTTGGTTAAGGTTTTATTAGAAAAAATGAAACAGAGGTCCCACTCCTACAATAAAATTTTAATAACTACTAAACCATATTTGATTTGTGCATATACATTGCTTACCTAGGATATGTATCATGTGTATGTTCATCATTTTTTGGATTATTCTTTTCTTAATTTATACTGAAGACAAAGGTAAGAACTATCATATCCTTTAATAATGAACATACCATGATCAAAACAGAGGGGAGAGAAACACCTTTGTGGGTAAATGACTGATGATGTTGTCAGTCATTCAGTTATTAACGCTCATCTTTATTCCTATCAGTCAGCCAATACTTAACTGTGAGTACTAATTAAACAAAAGCTGAAGATCACTAAGACTCAAGGGTGAAGTTTAAAATTCTACTCCCTCAGAGCGATTGAGAATGATATTCCTTCAATAACACAAAGACATATAAAATAATGTAGACCCATTCACAATTCCAGAACATTTTTCAATAACATGGTTTTATACTTCATTTTGATTATAAAAATAGAAATAAGATTGTACAGGAGGATAATTGACTGACAATAATCTACCAGTGATGACATTCCGATTTCTGTAACTGATTTCTAAGTAGAAAGTAAAACCTATGTATTTTCTTATTACTTTGGTTTACTTGTTCAGATCAACAGAACCAGTCATCACTGTATTCCAGACAGAGCAAATCAAAGAGAAAGACCTCATTGTAAAACTGCTCTATGAAGATAATAATAGCAATAAAAATCTCCCTTGTTCATTAAGAAATTAATACTTCAAATGAGGTACACAGTCAAACAAGAATAGAGTCATAATTTGTTTGGGTATATTGATGATGTCTTTCCTTCATGTGATCCTGTATTTATGAATTCATACTCCTTTAGAAATGGTCAGAATTAGGTTATTGACAATGAACTTTGAGTGTTAGGCTTGCTCACAGTGGATCACAGGAAAGAAAACATCAAAACAAAACTCAACTTGGTCTCTCTATCACATTCATCTCAAAGTAAAACTGCAACATTGATCCTCCAACTCTGAAATAATTTTTTTTGAAGATGAGTGAGTGGTGGGCAAACACGTGATGAACAGGCTGTTTGAAATAGTTTTAACATTAGACCAATTGGAGATCAATCCTCTTTTAAGCCATATGATTTAAATGTACCTATCCTTACTCCTACCTCTGCCTGTCTGCTGATTAAGGCCTTTGCTCATGCAAATCCCTTCCTCAGGAGTGCCTGTCTCTGAACTACTTCTTGTCACTGGATAACATCCACTGATTTTTTCAAGCCTCAGTTCAAGCTTCTTTTTCTCCCCCATAGCAATAACTTGAATTACAAGAAAAGGGAGAATTCTTTCATGTCTCTTGTATGACATTCTTTTTGATTAGTACTCAAAATGCATTTTGTTTATTTACATGTTGGCTTTCCCAGTGGGGTATGAGCCTCTTGAAGAAAAATTTGGACACATTTTTCTAGTTTTTCTTTATAGTTCTATCTTCTTGCACAATATCTGTCATACAATAAGCTCTAAATAATTAAACGAATGAATGAATAATGAACTTTAAAAAATTAAATTGTTATAAAGTAAGTAAATGTATAAGCCAGGATATAGCCCCTCCTCTAATGCTATACAAGTGTGCTGCAGTGTATTTGTACTTACACTTGATTTTTTTTCAAATTAATACTATCTTTTCAGGATAAAAACCTGATGCCCAATCAGTTATTTTATTGCTTTTTAATTGTAGAGCTTGGTGGAAATAAAATATAATGCTTCAAAACACTCACCACCAAGAAAAAAGTTAATGCAATTCCTGCTCTCCACTCAGATTTATATGCAAATTCTATACAAACCTTAGAAAGAGGGATGCTTTCCCCTCTACTTAAGTTTAGAAAGAGGGCCTCAATGGTTTGACTCAGAGCTCTTAACATGTGTGTCCTGGATTGTGAGAATCACAAATCCAGATAGTTGCCTGCTCCTGAAAAATATAAAGTGAGAGACTGTAGCTAGAGTTGTTCTACCTGGGAGCAGAGGGAAGATTGGGAGCAATGTTGGGAAGCGGCAGAAATTCCTCTGACAACAGGGAAAAATGTAAGTTTCCCATGTATTAGACATGGGTTTAGAGGAGGGAAACTGGCTGGGGATCCTAAGGGACTCTACTCAAGAGGACTGCCTGGATCTCAACAGAGTGGACCACTGGAAACCTAAGGATAAGAGAGTTAAATGTGGTCATCCAAAAAAGCCATATCCAGAGAACCACAGTCTTGAGTTTGCCAGCAGGAGGAGCAAAGACAAATCCACAAAAGCACCAGGAAGGAAAAAGATCTAGAGATTAAACATCTACCATCATAATGATATTGAAACCATTGCAATGATACCACCCATAAAACTGTATTTTTCCCATGATTGCCCCCACCCCCACTCTACTCCAGAAAGTTGACGAAAATGCAGATAGGAAACAAATATGTTGGAAAAAAAGAATTAACTCTCATTCACTTCCCCATTGTAGATATTTTTGGCCTGGGACAGGATGGGGCTGGGGAAGCAGAGAAGTTTTAAATAAAATAACAGTTCAGAGTTTTTATTTTACATTTGTGTAAAAGCTATGGGACTGTTAAACTAGAATAGACTTAATTAGTATTAAAAGTGACCTGGCTTGAAATTGTATCTAAGGAAGGGATGAATTAATCCTTGGAGGGGTTTGTGAGAAGGCAGAAAGAGAAAAAATAAAATTGGTTTTTGATTTTAGCTTACTAAGTTCAGCTCATTCAATACACTAGATACAAATGTATGCACAATACTTCCTTCTCACAGCATTGGAAGTCAATGAATAACAAAGATCTATTTGTTACAGAATAGGCGCTTAATATATATTATTTCTCCGCTGCCTCTTTCCAATGAAAGATTCTTCAAAAACAATACAAGCAAACTTCGTTTTATTGCACTTCACTTTATTGTGCTTCATAAATATTGCATTTTTTACAAATTGAAGGTTTATGGCAACCCTGCATTGAGTGAGTCTACTGGCACAATTTTTCAACAGCATGTGTGCATTTCATGACTGTGTCACATTTTGGTAATTCAGTATTTTGGACTTTATTATTATTATATCTGTTATGATAATCTATGATCAGTCGTCTTTGATGTCTCTGTTGTTTTGGGCCACCAAGAACCAGCCCAGATGAGATGGTGAATTTAATCTATAAATGTATGTATGTTCTGATTGCTCCACTGACCAGCCATTCCCCATCTCTCTCCTTCTCCTTGGGCATCCCTATTCCCTGAGTTGCAACAATATTGAAATTAGGCTAATAAATAACCTTACAATGGCCTCTAAGTGTTCAAGTGAAAGGAGGAGTCACACTTATCTCCCTTCAAATCAAAAGGTAGAAATGATTGAGCCTAATGAGGAAGGCATGCCAAAAGCTGAGATAGGTAGAAAGCTAGGCCTCTTGTGCCAAACAGTTAGCCAAGTTGTAAATGCAAATGAAAAGTTCTTCAAGGAAATTAAAAGTGCTACTCCATGTGAACACATGAATGCTAAGAAACCAAAACAGCCTTATTGCTGCTAGGGAGAGAGTTTTAGTGTTCTGGATAGAGATCACACCAGCCACAACATTCCCTTAAACCAAAGCCTAATCCAGAGCAAGGACCTAACTCTTAATTCTATGAAGACTGAAAGAGGTGAGGAAGCTGCAAAAGAAAAGTTTGAAACTAGTGACGGTTGGTTAATGAGGTCTAAGAAGAGAAACAATCTCTATGACATAAAAATGCAAGATGAAGCAGCAAGTACTTATGTAGAAGCAGCGGCAAGTTGTTCAGATCTAGCTAAGATAATTGATAAATGTAGCCACACTAAACAACAGATTTTCAATGTAGATGAAACAGCCTTCTATGGGAAGAAGATGCCACCTAGGACTTTCATAGCTAGAGAGAAAAAGTCAATGCCTGGCTACAAGGCTTCAAAGGATAGACTGACTCTCTTATTAAGAACTAATACAGTTGGTGACTTTGAGTGGTAGCCAATGCTTATTTAGCATTCTAAAAATCCTAGGGCCCTTAAGAATTATGCTAAATTTACTCTGCCTATGCTCTATAAATGAAACAACAAAGCCTAAATGATAGCACAACTGTTTACAGCATGGTTTACTGAATATTTGAAGCCAACTGCTCAGAAAAAAAGATTCCTTTCAAAATATTATTGCTCATTGACAATGCACCTAGTCATCTAAGAGCTCTGATGAAGATGTACAAAAAGATTCATCTTGTTTTCATGCTTGCTAACACAATATCCATTCTGCAACCCATGGATCAAGGAGTAATTTTGACTTTCATGTCTTATTATTCAAGAGATACTTCCATAAAGCTATAGCTGGCTTAGATAATGATTCTTCTGATGCATCTGAGCAAGGTAAAGTGACAAACTTCTGAAAAGGATTCACCATTCTAAGATGCCATTAAGAACATTTATGATTCATGGAACGAGGTAAAAATATCAACATTAACAAGGGTTTGGAAGAAGTAGATTCCAATTCTTATGAATGACTTTGAGGAGTTCAAAACTTTAGTGGAGGAAGTAATTGCTAATGTGGTAGAAATAGCAAAAGAACTAGAATTAGAAGTGGAGCCCAAATTGCTGCAATCTCATGATAAAAATAATGGATGGGGAGTTGCTTCTTGTGGATAAGCAAAGGAAGTGGTTTCTAGAAATGGAACCTACTCCTGGTGAAGATGCTGGTGAGCATTGTTGAAAAGACAACAAAGGATTTAGAATATTGCATAAACTTAGTTGATAAAGCAATGGCAGGGTTTCAAAGGATTGAGTCCAATTTTGAAAGAAATTCTTTTGCGGGTAAAATGCTATCAAAGACATCTCATGCCATAGAGAATTCTTTCATGAAAGGAAGAGTTGACTGATGCGGCAAACGTCATCATTGTCTTATTTTAGTAAATTGCCACAGCTATCCCGACCTTTAGCAAACATCACCATGATCAGTCAGCAGCCACGAACATCGAGACAAGACCCATTACAAACAAAAAGATTATGACTTGCTGAAGGCTGAGATAATTGTTAGCATTTTTTAGCAAAGTGTTTTTAATTAAGGTATTATTTTTTAATATATAATGCTATTGCATATTTTATAGACTATAGCATAGCATAAACATAATTTTTATATGCGCTGGGACACAAAAAAATCATGTGACTTGATTTATTGTGATGGTCACTTTATTGCAGTGGACTGTAATGGACCTGCATATCTCTGAGATATGCCTACACTTCTGAATAATTTTGAGATTTTTTCCTTGAATATTTTACCTACTCTTTCACATGATAAACTTTCACTGAGTCCTCTACAGAATAAAAACCTAGACAGGGGTCATTCTTTCCTCAATATGATTTAGGATGGAAGAGTAACATAGTTCTGGGACACTTCTTCACCTAAAGGCTAAAATGACAGAAGCAGAGTAAATTTGCATCTAGAAGGCTGTATTCATCATCAGATGGGAGACAGCAAGTAGTCAGAGAGCAGCAAAAGAGTCAGAGGGCTATTGCCCTCCATAAATCTGAAAGACTCCTTATAGATACAATGACAGGCCTGTCTGACATCCTGGAATTGAGTGTGGAAGAGAAGGGAAGCTACCTGGTGCCTTTTCTGGGGAAATTTTTGCAGATTTACCCTAATTTATTCTATCTGTGAATAATTACCTCATGCTTGTATTCTCCAACTAATCAAATGCAAGTTATTTATTCTCTGCCTCCCGCCCTTCAACATAGGCTCTTATAGGTGACCAGTGCTTAAGAGATGACCCAGTTGGAGCTCCCCTCTGGAACAAAACCCTTCCCCTAACAGAGAGTTCACCATATTACAAGCTCTGTGCTATAACATTGGGTAGTCATCAATTATTCTCGAGTTTTTCTTTTTTCCCCAAGGTCTGCTGCCCAGTAGTACCTACTCTCCCTAGTTCTGCCTTTTAAACTGACAGAATTTTTTCTATTACAACTTTTTTCTCATTTATCTAACATTTGCTGAGCACTTCAGTAAGCAAAACAAAGTTTTCTGCTCTCCTGTGTCTTAAATTCTAGTGTTCACAAATAAATAAATTCACAATACAATGCCTAGTAGTGATACATGCTATGAAGAAAAACAAAGCCCTGAGTGAAGGAAGGGAAAAAGCCCTGAAAAGAGTGCTCCAGGCCCAAAGAACAGCAAGTGCAAAGGCCATAGGCAGGAACATGCTTACAGCTTCGGAGCAATAGTAAGAAAGCCAGCGTGACTGAAGACTCATGGGCAAGGGGAAATTGATAGGAGAGGAAGCCAAAGAAGTAGCCAGGGGCTTGTAAACTATGGCAAGGCTATGGATTTTGATTAAATGGGAAGCAAAGCTGGTTGATAGTGTGAAAGAGGGGGTTGACATACTCTAACTTATGTTTTTAAGCAATTGCTCTTGTGTGAATAGACCGTAGAGGGGGCAAAGTGGGAACAGAGACTAGTTTGAATACTACTGCAGCAGTCTGAGCAAGAGGTGTTCGTGGTTTGGTTTACAGCAGCAAGAGCAGAGTTGGTGAGGGTAGACTGACAGGATTTGCTAATGAACTCAATGTGGGTGTGAGTAAAAAAGAAAAATCAGGGATAACTCTTACATTTTTGGCCTAAGCAACTATGTGTCATTTAATGAGCTAGGCAAACCAGAAAGAGCTGGTTTTTGAAAATAAAATTGAGGTATGTTTTGTATGTTAATCTTGAAATGTCTATTAGATATATAGCATGTAGATGACTATATTAAATAGACTATATTAAATATTTAGCATAGTGATTAAATTTACAGTCAGGCAACCTGATGAGACTACCTGGGAAAAGATGTTGGTAGAGAAATAAGGAGGTATCAACACTGAATTTTAGGGAATTCTAGACTTTAGAGGTTAAAGAAAGAAAATGCTTGAGAACCTCATAATTTTCCTCTCTAAACTTACTTATCTTCATAGACAAATCTTGAGAGAACCCTATTGAAAAGTCAAACTAGCTTCTTCCTGGAAAAATAGCTGGTATCTTTCATGAAGATGAAATGTTGTTGTTGACTTGAGAAGCAAGGTAAAACAAATAAGCCAGAGCTCGAATTGTTTTTTTTTTTTAAATGACTAATGGAGCAAATGTTCCACTCTAACAGATGCCCCATTTTATCCCCATACTGATATTTTTAACTCAAATGATCATGAATACAAATGGCAGGAGCAAAACTGAAGCTTTTTCACAATCAACTATTTCATTTTCCTTGGTATCATTTCCAAAAATTATGTTTTATTCCTGAGAAATTATATCGAATTTATAATTAAAGTCCAGATAATTTGTGTTTTTCTTAAGTTTACTTACATTGCAAGAGTCTTCTTAAGAAAAGTTGCAAGAAAAAATTCCAGCTAAAAGTTTTAAAGAATTGTGAATTACAATAATGAGGAACAA
>RJWJ010041295.1:0-13545 GCA_004363605.1 Indri indri | reverse complement strand
CCTTGGCCCCTGGGGCCGAGGCCATCTTCTGCCCAGGCGAAGGCAGGCGCCTCCAGTTAGAGCTCAGACGGCCTCTTGGACCACCCCCAAGCTCCCCAAATCCCTCTCTATGCATCAGTGTCCCCCCCAAAACACAGTCCACCTCTCCTCACTGCCCTCCCTGCATCACACAGCCTGTCACCAGCCCGTCACCAGCCCCACCCCCACGAGGCATCCTCAGAGACGCCCCTGCCCCACTGGCATCCCACCCCCCAACATGAACGTCTGCCTGGAGACTGCCGCTTTCCACGAGTTTCCTAGCTGTGCCTCGGAGACAGGCAACACCCACTGGCTCCATTTTACAGATGGACAAGCTGAGGCCCAGGGCAGAACAGTGTGTCTGGCAGTGTGGTCCTGGGACTGGATTCACGAGACCCTCCCCTGCTGGCGCTGGGCTCTGGGGAGGTGTGCTAGGGCGGGGCTGAGGTCTGCCTCACAGAGAGCGCTGGGGTGGCCATCTGAGCTGGCGGCACCCCCCTCCCCGGCCCATGGCCAAGCGTCTAGTCAGGAGCCTCTGCCCAGAGCTCCCAGCCCCCTGCACAGGCCCAGCCTCCCCCCTGCCCCGCACCCGTCTGCGTGGGGTCGGGCCGATGGCTGCACAAACCACAGTCTCGCGGCCCCCTTGGGAGAAGAGAAAAAAGTTAAGCAAGTGCCAATGCCGCTGTTGCCCCGATTTGGGAATTTCTGGGGTGCCCTCTGGGGTCAGGCTGTTTGGGGGGCTGCTGGGGCTTTGTTGAGAGGCAGAGCTGGCTGGCAGTGGCCCAGTCATCTGCTCCCGATGTGGCCGGCGGGCTGGAGAGACAGGCCTCCCGATCCCTGAACGGGTGGCCAGACATCAGTCTAGGAGGGAGAAGTAGTCTGGCTGAGGTGGCCAGAAGAGAGGAAGGTGGCAGGTGACACCCAGCATGAGGGCCTGGCTTTCCCCGGGCCAGTCTGGGTGAGACGGACACCTGGCCTCGGTGAATAGCTTGAAGACAGGCAGGTTTACGTCTGTGTCCTAGGGAAGGCCTATGGGGCCAGGAGAAGGACAGACAGGTCCCTGCTGGGCTGTCCTTGGGGCTGAGGGTACCGGTAAACAAGGGGTGTCCCACCCCTGCTGACTTGAGGCCGCCTGACCCAGAGGCCCAATGCTTTGGTTTAACTTGTGCTTTGGAGACTTGTTGTGGGAAGATGCACCCCAGCCTCGCTGGGCCTCCCCCAGGAACGCCCTGCCCAGCACCCTCTGGGAGGAAACACTTGGAGGTGCTGGCTGCCAAGGGGAGTTGGTGGGCTTGCCCTTGGCCATGGCTGCCCCTGGCTGGACTTGGTCCCACCCTGGGGGAGGCCTGTGCTCAAACCACGAGGCGCTCAAGCTTCCCACCCAAAGAGGGGGCTGGCATTTCTCTCCTGACAGCCGCCTGCAGCGGGAAGCTAGAGCAGCACACAGAGCGGCGCGGCGTCATCTACAGCCCGGCCTGGCCCCTCAACTACCCGCCGGGCACCAACTGCAGCTGGTACATCCAGGGCGACCGTGGGGACATGATCACCATCAGGTAGGGGTCCTGGGGGCGTCAGAGGGGATCAGCGTGGGCCCACTCATGCTGGGTGAGTGAGCAAATGGGGGAGTGTGTGCCCGAGCAGGTGTGAAGGGCACAGGTGAGAGTGTGTACATGCGTGAGTGGAGCATGCGCGTGTGAGCATACATACGTGCTTGCGACATGCACAAGTCCACGTCTGAGCAGGCAAAAAGGACACGCGTGAGTGCGCATGGGAGCATATGTATGTGCGCGATCTCGTCTGCACAGGTGCAGAGGGCATGTGTGCCACGTCTGAGCAGGCAAAAAGGACACGCGTGAGTGCGCATGGGAGCATATGTATGTGCGCGATCTCGTCTGCACAGGTGCAGAGGGCATGTGTGCGAGCAGCGTGTGCGAGGACACGTGTGACCGCGTGTGAGCTGTGAGCATGCGTGTGCACATGTGAGCAGGCAGGTGTGCCCGGCTCTCGGTCTCTGAGCCTCTGAGGTTGGGCGCCCCGAGCCGGACGTCTTCCTGCCCTGACCTCTTTCACGGGGTGTGGGCTCTCTGCCACCTCCCCGCTGCCGGAAGGGAGGGCTGGCACACACACCGCTAGGAACACGCACTGGGAACCGGTGGGCATGGTCCCGCTGTCTCTGAGGTGGCAGAGGTGGCCTCTCCGGCCTGCAGGGTGGCTTGAGGCCAGGCTGGCACTGAGCCCAGAGCGGGTTTCCCCACGGGGCCTCGGGGGGGAGGGGAATGAGCTGGGCAGGGGGCGGGTGCTTGACTTGCAGAGGGAAGTCGGGTGAGGCGACTAGGAGTGGCACTGCCGGGCTGGGACCCCTGGCCTGGGGTGGTCACAGGGCCATTTGGCCAGCAAGTCACTTGTGGGCTCTATCTGCCTAGTCCTCCTAAATGCCAAAGCCCAGAAGGCCCAACCCCTAGTTGCTCCATAGCTCCCAAACAGGGGTCTGCATGGTCTGTCCTAGTCTCCGTGCCTCAGTTTCCCCATGGCTCTAGGCCAGGGGGTCCAGGGCCAGTGTTTCTCCCCAGGTGACAAGGTGTCACCCAGCTCACCCTCAGCGTCATGCCTGGGAGTTTCCTGTTCCAGCAGACCCAGTGGGAGGGATCCGGGCCCCTGGGCCTCCGCCTTCAGGGCAGAGAGTCGGGGACTCCCGGCTCCCCCTGCCGCTTCGGCTTTGGGGTGAACAATGAAAAATGGGGGGAGGTGCTGGAAGTTTGACGGGAGATGCCGCCGCACTAACGCAGGGGGAGCACAGCAGAGCTGAAAATGACATCCACGGGTGTCGTGTTGTTCTTCAGGGAGCTGCGCGGGGACCCCGGGGGGTGGGCAGAGTGGCCGGGTGGAGGAGTCGGGCGGGCGGAGGATGGGGCGGGGTTGGCCGTCCGGGCCGCGAGCTCCAGTCTGACCACTGCCGGTCCTCGGCCGCGGGGGCCCGGCCTGCCCACCCAGCCCGCGGTCCTCCCTGCCCCCGCAGCTTCCGCAACTTTGACGTGGAGGAGTCCCACCAGTGCTCCCTGGACTGGCTCCTGCTGGGCCCGGCAGCTCCCCCGCGCCAGGAGGCCTTCCGCCTGTGCGGCTCCGCCATCCCGCCCGCCTTCATCTCTGCCCGCGACCACGTCTGGATCTTCTTTCACTCGGACGCCTCCAGCTCCGGCCAGGCCCAGGGCTTCCGTCTCTCCTACATCCGAGGTGACGCTGGCCGCGGGGCCGGGCGGGGACAGCCGTGGAGTCCTCAGTGCTCGTGCGTGGGGCCCTGGCTCCCTGTGGGGTCCCCCCTGCTCGGCCTGACAGTCTTGGGACGGTGGTGGCACTGGACCCCAGATACTCTGAGCCTCTCGGGGTCACTGGCCCCACCTCACAGGCTTGACTCAGGGCGATTTTGCCCCGACCTCGGGCTTGGAAGCTGAGCCCACCCTGGCGTTTGAAGGGTCTCTGCCCCTCAGGCGGCCATGGAGAGGCAGGGGCCCTTCTTGGTCCTGCCACTCCTGTCCCCGCAGAGGCACAGCTGGGAAAGGGAGCCACCTGCCGTGCCTGGCCCCAGGCCCCTGCGCTGGAGGGAGGTTCTGCTCCTCTCACTGTCTCCTGCCGCCCGTTTGCCCCACAGGGAAGCTGGGCCAGGCGTCCTGCCAGGCAGACGAGTTCCGCTGTGACAACGGCAAGTGCCTGCCGGGCCCGTGGCAGTGCAACACCGTGGACGAGTGCGGGGATGGCTCTGACGAGGGCAACTGCTCCGCGCCGGCCTCCGAGCCGCCGGGCAGTCTGTGTCCCGGGGGCACCTTCCCATGCAGCGGGGCGCGCTCCACACGCTGTCTGCCCGCGGAGCGGCGCTGCGACGGCACGCAGGACTGTGGCGACGGCTCCGACGAGGCCGGCTGCCCTGACCTGGCGTGCGGCCGGCGGCTGGGCAGCTTCTACGGCTCCTTCGCCTCCCCAGACCTGTTCGGCGCGGCCCGAGGGCCCTCGGACCTTCACTGCACGTGGCTGGTGGACACGCAGGACACACGGCGCGTTCTGCTGCAGCTGGAGCTGCGGCTGGGCTACGACGACTACGTGCAGGTGTACGAGGGCCTGGGCGAGCGCGGGGACCGCCTGCTGCAGACGCTGTCCTACCGCAGCAACCACCGGCCCGTGAGCCTCGAGGCCGCCCAGGGCCGCCTCACCGTGGCCTACCACGCCCGTGCCCGCAGCGCCGGCCACGGCTTCAACGCCACCTACCAGGTGAAGGGCTACTGCCTCCCCTGGGAGCAGCCGTGCGGGAACGGCGCGGAGGGCGATGGGGACTCCGGGGACCAGGGCTGCTTCTCGGAGTCACAGCGCTGCGATGGCTGGTGGCACTGCGCCAGCGGCCGAGACGAGCAGGGCTGCCCCGCCTGCCCGCCCGACCAGTACCCCTGCGAGGGCGGCAGCGGCCTGTGCTACACGCCCGCCGACCGCTGCAACAACCAGAAGAGCTGCCCCGACGGCGCCGACGAGAAGAACTGCTTCTCCTGCCAGCCCGGAACCTTCCACTGTGGCACCAACCTGTGCATCTTCGAGACGTGGCGCTGCGACGGCCAGGAGGACTGCCAGGACGGCAGCGACGAGCACGGCTGCCTGGCGGCCGTGCCCCGCAAGGTCATCACCGCGGCGCTCATCGGCAGCCTGGTGTGCGGCCTGCTGCTCGTCATTGCCCTGGGCTGCGCCTTCAAGCTCTACTCGCTGCGCACGCAGGAGTACAGGTGGGTGCCGCCGCGGCCCGGCCCTGGCTTCGCACCGCCCTGGGCTCGGGGACCGGGGCCTGGCCATCCACGTACGGGCCGCCCTGTCCATGCCGGGGTCCAGCGTCTTACGATTCCAGGTGGAGGTGGGTCCCCGAGTCCTGTTGCCACAGGAGGTCCCGGCAGCCCCGCCATGCCGCGCCCCCGCCCCTTGCTCCCAGGGCCTTCGAGACCCAGATGACGCGCCTGGAGGCCGAGTTCGTGCGGCGGGAGGCGCCTCCATCCTATGGCCAGCTCATCGCCCAGGGCCTCATTCCCCCCGTGGAGGACTTTCCCGTCTACAGCGCGTCCCAGGTGAGCCCCCACAGGGCCCAGGCCCCCAGCTGGATCTCAGAGAAGACCCGAGATGGGGGCCAGGGGGCTGGGTGGGACGGCCTGTGGGAAGAGGGGGAGAGGCCTCGGCAGCGTGACCTGGGGGGTCGGGTGGGGGGCCCAGGTGGTCTTGGGTTCTCTGGGGCTGTGCTGACCTCTGCCGCTGAGCGGCCTGGCCACCCCCTCAGCCGCCGCCCCGCCCTGCAGGCCTCGGTGCTACAGAACCTCCGCACGGCCATGCGGCGACAGATGCGCCGACACGCCTCCCGCAGGGGGCCCTCCCGCCGCCGCCTGGGTCGCCTCTGGAACCGGCTCTTTCACCGGCCGCGGGCAGCCCGAGGCCAGATCCCGCTGCTGACCGCTGCGCGAACCTCACAGACAGTGCTGGGCGACGGACTCCTCCAGCCCGCAGCAGGGGCGGCTCCGGACCCCCCAGCGCCCCTTACGGACACAGGCAGCCCCAGGGCAGCTGGGGTCGGACCCTCTAGTGCCCCTGGCCACGTATCTGGGGTGGGACCTTCAGTCCCACCCCCACCCTGCGGCCTGCGAGACTCAGAGTGCAGGCCTGTGGACAAGGACAGAAAGGCCTGCAGGGACCCTCTGGTGGACAGCCCGGCCCCTGTGGACACGGCTCGGGAGCCCTGCTCGGCCCAGGACCCCCACCCCCAGGCCCCCACTGCCAGCAGCACCCTCGGCCCCCGCTCGCCAGAGCCACTGGGGGTCTGCAGGAGCCCCCCGCCGCCCCGCTCCCCGATGTTGGAGGCCAGTGACGACGAGGCCCTGCTGGTCTGCTGACCCGCCAGGCACGCTGGTGACCACCACAGCCCCGCTTTGTAACCAGGGAATACACAGTCGTTTCTACCCTGCCTCTGCGTCCTTTCTTACAGAGGGGCCCACCCCGCGGCCCTGGCCAGCTGGCCGCGTCAGCACAGGCCCCTGGAGGGCACGGTGGGCGGGGGCTCCGGGGGATCGGCCAGGGCAAGAGGGTGGAGCGGTGGGCCCGTCTGTAGGGTCCCAAGCACCTGGGGCTCCATCCCACCTCCCCACTCCATCCTGGGAGCCATTTCCAGAGGAGCAGGCCCCGGGCAGGGCTGTCAGAGCGTCTTCTGTGGCTTCTCGATTAGAACGCCCTGCGGAGGACCAGCCCCCCACAGCCGTGCGGGAGTCGCGGAGAGGGCTGAAGAGGGCTGAGCAGGGCCATGGGGAGCTGGGCTAGGAGGCTCGTGTCCCCAGGCTGGCCAGGCTGGCGCTGTCTGCCCTCCGGCTGAGAGGTCGATCGCCCGGCGCTGTGGCAGGGCTGGGAATATGTGCGCGGGGTAGAGAAAGCCCACAGGGTCTCTTGCAGGGCCTGAGGCCTCCAGGACATGCTGCTCTATGCTTTCTCAGGGGACGGAGGCCGAGGCATCGACTGACAGTGGCCAGGTCCACTCTACCCTGTGGCAGGGCCTCAGTTTCCCCACCTGTAAACTAAGGGAGACTGTGGGCTCTGAAGCCCTGACATTCACCCCGCGGTGACTCCTGGGAAGACAATCCCCGCCGAGAACCCTGGGCTCTCCTGGGTGGCTGAGCTCTGGGTGCATCACGGGGCCTGGGGGAGTGGCAGGCTGAGTTGCTGCCCCCTCCTCAATGTCCCCGTGGGGCAGGGTTGCTCTGGGTCCACGGCAGAGAGTGCCCGGGTTAAGTGGCACAGCCTCCAAGCGCTGAGAGCCCCCCAAGCTTGCCCTGCACCTTCCCAGCCAGCACCAGGCGCCGCCCCTCCCTGCCCCCAGGCTGTAACCCCCACCAGGGACTCCCCCGAGCACAAGCGACAACCAGCCCTGTTTATTCACAGGCCCTTTCGGGAAGGCTAGCAGGGCAGCGCTAAGACAGGAAGCCCAGTCCGCATCTTCAGGGCTTCCTGACGACAGGCCTCTATGAGTCGGATATTTTTTTTTTTTTTTACAGAAAAAAAAAACCTCTTTTTGCAAAAACACCTCCTCAATAAACATGTAAACAGAAACAGCTGCTTCAGTCTCTAGAAACGCCTCATTGTGCGTTCGAGGGCTTGTCCGTGGCGGGCAGCAGGGCGGGCTGGCAGGGGCCGCTTTCCTCCTCCTCGGGGGAGTCTTGGGGGTAGACCACGAAACACAGCTCCTGGCCCCAGCGTGTCATGGACTCTGAGGACAGACAGACGGGTCTTGGGGCCTGGCCCCCCGGGGACAGAGGCTACCCCACCTCTGGACACCTCCCCTGGGCAGGGGTCTTCAGGGAGCTGCTCCCTCCATGAAGGTGGGTTCCAGACACTCCGGGCGCGGCCTGGGGAACACTCGGTGGTGGCTGGCTTGTGTCACCACCTCAGCTGTTAGGAGACCCCGCTCTGGGAGGAGCCTCTGAGAAGGTCCCATCTCCAGGCTCTGGCCACCCGGGGCAGGCTGCCCGGCTCACCTGCGAGTCTGTGCACGCACTTTGGTTTGCTTCTCCAGAACACCCCCAGGAAGAAAATGGGCACCCCCGTGAGGATGATGATGATGCCGACCCCACAGACCATGGGCTCCGAGATGAAGCTGAAGACCAGCAAGAACGCCCAGAAGACCAAGTACGCGACGGGGATGAGAAGGTTCACCTGGGGAAGAGGGAACGGGGACGCCATGGTGCCGGACCCCAGCTCCCCCGCCCCCGCCCCGGGGGTCTGAGCTGCCTTCCTCCCTCTCCTGGGAGCTGGGGCCCGCGGGGTCCCTCTGGCACAGCCCAGCGTGCTGGAAGCCAGTTCATGGGTTGGTCAGCGGCCAGACTGTGGAGGGTTTGTCGGTTTCCGCGGCTCTGAGCCCCACGCAGCGGCTGTGTGCAACCTCGGTGCTTGCACTTGGCTGCAGCTCAGGGCACCGAGCGCTTCTCCACTTAAGGATTTATATGCAAATACAGGGCTTTTCTTTTAGCTCCGGCTGTGGCCTGGTCTTCTGCTTTTGTGTGGGCTAGCGGTGGAATCCTGGCTCTCTCCCTGGCAGCCCGTGTGAACTGGAGTATTAAAAGCACCCTCCTCCTGGGGCTGCTGTGAGGACTGAGTGTGTTAGCGCGTGTGAAGCCCTGAGCAGGGCCCAGCGCTCGGCAAAAGCTGGCGTTGCTGTCCCTGTCATCGCCCGCCCCTGCCCCTGACACCCACAGCAGATGACGGGTGACTCTGCCGGTTTCTGGCAGGTCGGCTGTCCCGGCCGCCCCTGGGCCTCACCTTGACGGGCCTGTGCAGGGCCGGCCGCCTCCAGCGCAGCACCAGCAGGCCCAGGACGGTGACGCCGTAGCAGAGGTAGTTGATGAAGGACACATAGTTGATGAGGGTGTATGTGTCGCCCACAAGCATGATGACCGCCGTGGCCCCGCACTGGAGAGGACCTGGGGCTGACAGCTGGCCTCCCACCTGCCCCCTGCCGTCCCCGCGGGCTGCCCTGGGCCTGCGCCCTCTGGCCAGGAGGTCGGGGGAGCCCCGGCCCCTCCCCACACCCCCTGCGGGCTGCTCGCCGCTGCCGGCGGCTCATCCCTGCCATTACCCAGAAAGCCTCACATTGCCGGGTGGCCCTGGCTCCACGCCCTGCCCGACCTGGGTCCCCCGACTTACACAGACGAGGAGGGCAGGGATAGGGGTGCAGTGTCTGACGTGGATCATGGCCAGCAGGCTGGGCAGGTGCCCTTCTCGGGCTCCAGAGAAGCACAGCCTGGGGGACCGGGGGGACAGAGATGGGTACCAGCCACATCCCGGACCTGACGTCCCTCTAGAGCTGTCACCTCCGAACTCCTGCTCCAGGACCCAGCAGCACCACTGGGCAGTTCTTCCCCTGAGCTAGCCCGCCTTCCTCTTGCTTTCTTTACCTCCGAGCTGGATCAGACACTTGTCACTGGTGGGTTCATCGTCCCAGCTTCAGGTGACTCCTCTACCTGGCGGGGTCTCCCTTCCTTGGGCCCTCCCCAGCACCACTTGGCATGGCTGGTGCACACCCGGGCACCTGCCTTTCCTCCCCGCACCCACCGTCTCCGCAGTCCAGTCACCTGGAGGAGGTGAACAGGTAGCCGTTGATCCCTCCGAACGTGGACAGTGCCACGGAGACGGGCATGACCCACGCAAAGTAGCCCAGCAGCTTCTCCCCGAAGGTCTGGTGGGCACAGAAAAGAGGCCATGTGTGTGGCTGGGGCGGGGGCCAGGGTGGGGACTGGGGACCAAGCAGGGGCCCCCACTCACCACGGCCACTGCGTTGGAGGACAGCAGTTCCTGAGGGGACATGGCCGTGAAGTAGGCGACGTTGGTTAACGTGTACACGAAGGTCACCAGTGGGATGGAGATGAAAATGGCTCGAGGTAGGTTCCTGGGGGTGGCAGTGGGGTGTGTCAGCGTCAGCCCCTGGGAGGTGCAGGACTCAGGGGACCTAGCCACAGGAGCAGCCTTGAGTCTCAGCTCCTGCATCTGCTGGGAGCGCTGGGGAAGGAAAGCGGGCAGCCTGCTGCCCAGGACGCAGGGACCCTGCTGTCTGCCTCCTCCCCCGCCCCTGCCTGGGCATGGGGAAGGTGGATGGTCCACGTCATATCCCAGGGCAGGGGCTGATGCCTACACGTAACCACTGAATCGCACACAGCCAAAATCAGCCTGGGAAGTCCCCAAAGTGCCCTCAGAGCCGGTCCATGGCTGGGGTCTCCCCAGGACTCTGGTCCCCGCCCACCGGCTGCAGCAGTTCACTGTCGGGTGTCAGAGTCACTGGCTCCGTCAGCGGGGACCACATTGAGTGCTTATGTGTAACTTGTGGCCAAATGCAAATTGCTGCAAATCTATCTACAGCAGGACGGTGACACTCAGTCTTTCTGGGGCCCAATGAGGGCTATGACGTGTCCACAGCCGCACAGAACAGGGCCAGGCGGGAACACGAGCATCCCGGCTTTCTTTCCAGAGCCCTCCCTGGGGGGCGCAGGTGTGGTCAGCCAGGTGCCCAGTCCGAGCCAGGGGTGCAGCGGGTCTGCCCTTCCTTCCCAGTGCCTGGCCGGGTGCCCCACTCACTTTCGGGGGTCTACCAGCTCCTCGGTGACATAGTTGAGGAAGTTCCAGCCGCTAAAGGCGAAGGAGCCCTGGAGGAAGGCCAGGGCCAGGTGACCCACGGAGGGTGTCGTCCAGAAGGCGAAGGCACTGCTGGGCCGCAGCTCCTCGATGTGGCCTGGAGGCCCAGGGGTCAGGGGTCAGCATGGTCTCCCAGCCCCGCCCACATGCCCACCTGGCCCTACCTTGGAAGATCTGGATGAAGCCCACGCCGATGATGAGCGACAGCGCCAGCAGCTTCCCGCCCGTGAAGATGTCCTGGATGCGTGTGGCCCAGCGCACGCTGGAGCTGTTCACCCAGGTCAGCAGCACTGTGGAGCGAAGGAAGGCTGGGCGCCTGGGCCAAGAGCCCTCACGGTGGGCCGCTGCCACGTCCAGCCCAGGTGGCCCGCGGCACGGGGACCCCAGCCCCTGACGCCGCCGTCCCCCCAACACGGGGCCGTGGGCTGCTCTGGGACAGAGGCCCAGCCCCGAGCCCCGGGGCACTCACTCAGGCAGGCCATGGACAGCACTCGAGAGGCGGCGGCCGGGGGGATGCAGTTGGGGAACACGGGCTGCAGCACGTAGTTGGAGAAGGTCATGGAGATGACAGCCAGGCTGGTGGGGTACATGATGAGGACGGCGCTCCAGAGCAGCAGGAAGCTGGAAGGAGCGAGGGCCAGGGTGGCGCAGGCATCCCGGGGCTCCCCCAGCTGCCAGAGGCCGCTCTGGTCCACGGAGGCAGGGTTGACCTTGTCGAGGCCCCGCTGCTGTGTTTACGGACTATTTTAACGGAGGAGGTGTTAAATATACCTATACACCGACAGGGTTGCCCCTGGGCGGGTGTTGGGAAGGACAATGGAACCAAACGTCCTTCTCCCATCCAAGCACTAACCAGGCCCGACCCTGCTTAGCTTCCGAGACCAGACGCAATCGGTGCGTTCAGGGTGGTATGGCCGTAGACATTCAAACATCTTTCTAATGTTTCCTCAGCCAGGGTGGGCTGTCCCCAGACCCCTAGTCTTCAGCCGTGGCTCTCAGCAGAGTCTTGTGGCCTGGTTGGCTCTGAGCTGCGTGCAGGGCCTGTGCCTTGGCTGGGGCGGGGAGTGACTTAAGCACCTTCTGCCTGATTCTCGCCCCGGTAGGCGCCCACGTGGTGGCGGTGGTGGTGGTGGTGGGGTCTGCGCGCAAAGCTGTGAGGCTGACCCGTTCCCAGGGGCTCCGCCTGCACCCCGGGGAGACTCTGCCCTCGGGGGTGGTCCGAGCCCCTGGCCAGCCCTCCAGGGTAGGGGCCGCCACATCAGGGACACCAGCCACCTCTGGGTCACCAGGTTCGATGGGCTCCTCTGGGTACCTGCCTTGCTCTGTAGCCATGACCCTTCCCCTTGTTCTCCCCCACTCTCTACCCTTCCGGGCCTTTCTAGCTCGACGGCTTTCCTCCCGGGCTGGGGGCTCCCTCTGGCCACTCCTCCATGCCGGGTGCCTGTGAGTAGCATCCTGGGCCCTCTTCTCCCTCCCGAGTGTCCTCTCCAGGCCCAGAGCACGATTCTTCTGCTTCCCTGGGTTCCAGGGACGCTCTCCCCCAGAAGAGAGCACGCACCCGCAAGGCGTGCATGCCCTGGCAGGGCCCCTCCTGGCCGCCCAGTTAAGGGCCTCTGGCCTGTGTCTCTCAGAACCAAACTTTGTCCACTTCAGCCTAGATGTCTCCTCTGAACTCCAGACCACCCACGGAGCCTCTCAGTGGGACAGTGGGTGTCCTCCCCGCCCCGGCATCCACCTCTCCCTCGTGCTACACCGGCTACCACGTGCTCCCAAATTAGGCTCCTAAAGGATTTTAGACTCTGCCTGTACCTTTGAGGTTTTTGGCACGACTCAGCCGGACGAATGCAACAGCTTCCGGCCCCCCATCTCTTCCAAGCCCTGGCGCCTGCCACGTACCCGACCTCGCCTCTGGCCACAGCAACACACTGCGCTCACCCAGGCCACCACGCCCTCTGCCACGCCCCCCGCCCCCATCCTGGGTGCCCTCCCCACTGGCAGGCTGGCCTGGTTGAGAAAAACCCCATCCACCTTCCCGGCCGGGGTGCACACCTGGCTTTCCCTGGGAGCCTGCCCTAGGTGACGTGCACTGTTCCCGCTGCTCTGCACACACCCGCAAAGCAAGGCTCTTGCACGTCTTCACCGCGTTTGAGGGGCCGTTTGCATTCTCTGCTCTGTGAGCAACTTGAGGACGGGGACAGACCTTTTATCCTCCCCAGCCCTCAGCTCACAGGAGGTGCTCAGCAGATGTTCGCGGAGAATAGAGGATCGTCAGGGAACTATTTAAAGGGGACTCTTGCAGGGTGTGTGATAAGAATATCCTGCCTCCCCCTCCGCCCCTCACGCAACACACGGGCTTACCAAAACCAAGGCCCCTCCGTGCCTGGGTCCCAGCATGACTGCGGGTTCGGATCATACGTAAGAGCCTCCCCGCCCCCAAGCACTGGGGGGGAGGGGAGCTGAGGGGTAGCTCTATGTAAGGGGCCAGCTGGAGTGCGCAGCACACAGCAGCAGGCTGGGGTGGGCCTTGGAAGGCTGCCCAACACCCCCACTTCCTTCTCTCCATCCACCCCATGACCTCCCTGTGATGTGGGAAGCAGAAGGGGAAACTGAGGCCCGGGGCCCACTGGCCACCCCACTCTGGAGAAGCTGACCCCTGCCCCTGCCCCGCCGGAGCCCCACACTCACCCAGCCAGGCCCCCGAAGATCTCCGTGACGTAGGCGTAGTCCCCGCCGGACTTGGGGATGGCAACTCCCAGCTCTGCATAGCAGAGGGAGCCCAGAGCGGTCACGCCCCCGCCCAGAACCCAGACGAACAGGGCCAGACCCACGGAGCCCGAATGCTCCAGGACGCCCTTGGGTGAGATGAAGATGCCCGAGCCGATGATGTTCCCTGTGGGAGGAGAGGCGGGGAGGTGTCAGACCCGGGGTCCCCTTTAGCAGCCTGGCCTCTGCGGGGATCTGGATGTTGCGATGAGGAAGGCAGCCCGGAGTGCTCCCTGGAGGAGGCGGCATGTGGATGCTGCTGGGCCCCCAAACCCGGCAGGTGCCATTGGGGCTCCTTAAATGTCCCCTCCTTAGTTTCTGGCATGGGAAGGGCACATCATCCAGCCAGCCAGGTCCTCCACCAGAGACGGGTTCTGTCTGTCTTCCCGGGCTCCCCATGGACCCCTTTGAGGAGGAGCCACAGAGTGATGCGGCCCGGCCACCTTAACGATTGCAGAGGTGGCCACTCCCGCACCTGCTCGCACGGCCCATGCGCAGGCCCTCATCCGCAGCCACCTGTCCGCCCTCCAACCTGCTATCCAGAGCCGCCCCTTTCACAAAGCAAGACTTTGACCACTCCTG
>RJWJ010041294.1:0-13546 GCA_004363605.1 Indri indri | reverse complement strand
GCTGCTGTTCCAACTGTAACAGAATGCTAACATGCATCCCAACAGGTAATTGATCCTTTATGCAGTGATTCTTAAATGCAGTTTTATGCTTTCATAAAGAAGTGCTGGAATTTTGTCTTTCTTTTTTTCTCCCTTAGAAGGAATTTCCCCTCTTCCTTTTTAGTTGTAAAAAATGAAAGAATCTTCTTTTATTCTTCCCCTACATTTTTAGATATGATCAAGCTTTTGTCTGGTGAACAACCTTATGGCCCAACTATGCAGAGATGGTTAAAACCCTGGCTGTGTAGTACAACAGTAATAATAACACTGATGACAGAATCACTGTTGTAATTCAGCCCATGACACATTGAAAATTAGGTATTTATTTCACAGAAGGAACAGTACTGAGGGGTAAGAAGATATAATCTCAAAAAAAATGTAGCAAAGTACTATGCCAGTTTTAATGGATCGACCTTAAATCCATTAATAGCTATTTGGCAACCTCGGACTTTCTACATATCTTCTAATTATTTGTTTCTGACTCATATCCATTTTCCTACCTATAATCTTAATCAAGCCTTCCAGGCTCTCAAATTCTACTTCCAGAATTGCTTGATCATTGCAAACAGCATTGATCTCCCTCTTCTCTTAGTTCCTGTTACTTTCATAACCTGTATCATACCAGCAGCAATTCAAAAATGCTCTTATTTTGTTTAAACAGAAGCCTGATTTCTCTAAATGAATTTTAAGACCAGTGAGTTTGTTCTCTCTTTTCCGATACCCTTCTTAGCATGATACACAGCAAATACTTATGATATAGATGAATAATCCTTGCTCTTCTTCCCCCACTCATGTTTTAAACAATACGTTATTAAGAAATCTCTTACATTGTGAAATAAAAAATGCTGTCCATTATCCATAAACAAGATAGTGGGTGTCAAGGCATAAATATCCTATTTTGAATTCAGCTGAAGTTATCTTACTGCATTCCCTAAATGTCTGATGATCTGACAAAAGTGGGTAGGCAAATAAATGTGAGGCACATTGGATTCTTTCATGCAAGATTTCTCAGATCTTTAATATTCTAGAGATATCAAATGAAACCTTTCCCCAACTTATCTGGCCAAGAAACTTTTCTTTCCCTGAAATGTCTCTTTATGAATTGAGCAAGACCCTTAGCACTGTTCTCAGCCAAGCAGTTTTAGAAATGACAGGGTATCGAATGGCCCTAGTAATGTCCACCTTAGCAACTAAGATTATCAGTAATCAAAAAAAAAAAAGATGCATCTGAATATTTCAACTAAGATACACTTTCACTAATTAAAAAATAAATCATAAAATGAGTTAATGTGGTTCATATTATTTAATATTTCATGAGATAAAAATAGAGGATAGTCATTTACAGAATAAATTTGATTTTAATTTGCAACAATATTTTCAATACAGAGACATAAAAGTTTACTAAATAAGGGACAAGAGAAAAGGGATAGGATATGTTGACTTCTTAGTGGTAAAAGTCTTTTTTTATGGTACGGTATATTTTCTTCAAAGCCTTTTTCTATGATTTTAGTGTTTGTTGGTTTTTATTCCTGCTTTGTATGTCTGAATTAATACTAATCTTTTTTCTTTATATTTTGAGAGAGATAAAAAAGTATAGAAAAGCAGGGAGCACCCATGTTCCCACCGCCTAGACCACATAAGCACTGTCATATTTACTTCAATCTTTTTCTAATAAGCAGTACAACAGTTCTGTCATTCATTCAAGATGTACTTATTGAGGGTCAACTGTGTTAGCGCTGTGCTAAGCACTGGACATTTAATGGTGAATAGAATAGCCACACGACCTGTTGTTATATATCTTACAATCTGTTGGAAGAAACACAAGTAATCACAGAAATAATTACATTCTGAAGGGTTATGAAAGTGCCAACCAGCCTTTCCGAAGTGGGATTCCATAAGAGAATTCAATCGTACTGAAAATTATTTAAGTGATTATTTTCCCAATTCTCTTAGGATTGGTACATAGCTAATATCACCCTAGAGGTATAGGAAGTTGATTTATTACAAACAATGGGTGTCTTAAAGCATTAGGAGCTGATTCTCAGAACCAGTTGAGAAGGGCAGATACAGACACTGTGGGAGAACTGACCTAGCCACTGGTGGTGGTGGTGGTGGCGGGGGTAAGGGGTTAGCCAGGAGGACAGTTACCTATGGAAGTGAACTGTATGTTGAAATCTAAAGGTGTATCAGTTATCTAGGCCAGGGCTGGGTGGGGTAGTAGTGTAAAAGGTTGTCTTTTCAGGAAATAGCATATTTCAAGGCTCTAAGGCACAAAAGAACAAGGTGATTTTGGAGAATTAAAAGAAGACCAATACAGCAAATGTAAAGAGAATGAGAAGGAATAGCAAAACTTGAGGTTAGAAAAACAGGCAGGTAGGCAGGGACCAGAAAAAAATGACTTAGTCAAACTGCATCCCAAAAGGTCACTGTGGCTCTAATAGGCAAGAGAAATAAGAGTGGATGAGGAAGAGCAGAGGGTAAGCTTGTATTGTAATTGAGGTGAGCGATAACTGCTTAGACTAGGATGGAGATGGCAAGGATGGAGAAAAGTAGACAGATCTGAGTGGCAGTTAAAAGGCAAGGGAAGGGATAAGGGTGGTGAGGGATGTGTCAAGAATGACTCAGGTTCTGGGTAGACAGTGCTGAAAACTGGGGGAAAAAAGTCTGGAGACTAAATTTCAAGTGTGTTTTTAGGTTTGAGGTAACTGAGATATCTGAAAAAGATGTCAAGGAGGCAAGTGCATGTATGAATCTGGAGTAGAGAGAAGGGTCTGGTTTGTAGTATTTCACTAAGAGAAAAAAAAATGAGGGGGGATGGGCAGGGATCTTGAGAAGTCATCAAGCTTAGGTGGCACACATAAAAAGCAAGATGTGTTATGTATAGTATGTGTGTGCTATGCAGAAAAAAGGTGATATACATAAAGACTGAGAAAAAGGGTAAAGTTAGATGGATGTTTTCTTAATTATTTTCCTCCTCGTGAAAAACTGCTAATGACAGTTACAGGCACGGGTATCTGTGTTATTTTTGCACTGTAAATGCATTTTTTTTCAAAACAGTTCTAATTTATCTGATCATCTATGTTCCAAAATTAGATACCCAGTTGATAGTAAATCATTAAGCAATTTTCTTGCAAATATATTCAGAAGTAAAGTATGCTTAAAGCTCCATTCTCTTCCTTTTTAAATTTTTTCAGTATTTTTACTCTACCTTCTATATAAATTAAGCCAACTCCACAATTTTCATAATTTTGCATTATTTTAGAGAAATATAAAGAATATTACCCTCAAAATTATATGGTGTCATACTAACCAAACATTTACTAATATGTGAGCCATTTTGTTTAAATTATTGCTAAAATACTACATATTAAAATCAAGTTTACCATTGGGTGGTTTTAGTACATGATATGCTGAATTTTTCACTCTATAGACTTTTAAAAATAAGCTTTGATAAAAATGAAATGTCAAATAAAGTCCTTATTGAAAGAAAGCAAGAAAATCCCATGTAGTGCTTTATCAGAGAGGATAAGAAATTACAATCCTATGCTATATTTTTGCACTTAAATAACTACAGTTCTAGCTTTATTCTTTAGTTTAAGTCAGTTGTTGGAATCCTTTTATAATCTCTTATTTCAATTTGTTACATACCAGTTAGCAATGTCCTTGTGAGCTATTAAATTTTGAAGAAACGCTTGTAATCCTAATTGTCTATCTTCTAAAAAGTCGGCATTGTAATTGTCTTTGAACCAGCGTTTTGGTGGAAGTGCTAAGCGAAAGCCTGGAAACATCTCTTTTAACTGAAAAAGAAGAAAAGAACAAATATAATATTTAACTCGTTTATATCAATTTTACAAAATCTATGCTATTGACTATATAGTTATTCATGAAATAAGCTCAAAATAAGGGAATCAAATTCAGCTGAGCTTTTTATCCCTTGTTTTATTTCTTTATTTCTACCAGTTTTGTATACATTGGAGTTCTAGTCTTTCCACATCCTTTGCCAAAACTTGGCATTATTCTTCTTTTCAATGTTAGCCATTCCAGTGGGTGTACAGTACCATTTCACTGTGGCTGTAATTTGCATTCCTCTCTTGACAAATGATGTTGAATATCTTCCCATTTGTTTATTTGCATTTGCATATCTTCTTTTGTGAATTATCTGTTTAAATCTTTTGACCCTCCCTTTTTAAAAAATTAGGTTGCCTTTTATCATTAAGTTACAAGAGTTCTTTCTAGATTCCAGATACAAGTCCTTTGTCAGATATGTATGTATCACAAATATCTTCTCCCAGCTGTGGCTTGACTTTTCAATTTAACAGACTTAACAGATGTTTTAAGTTATCTAATTCATCCATTGTTTCTTTTATGGTTTATGCATTTTTAGATCATAAGAAATTTTTGCTCACTCTAAGGCTGCAAAGATTTTCTTTTATGTTTTTTCCTAGATGTTTATAGTTTTAACTTTCATATTTCGGTTTATGATCCATTTTGCACATATGGCTTAAATTTTACTTTCTTAGGGAAGACATTCCCAACCTTCTAAACTAGATTAAGTCTCCCTTTATACATTCTGTTCAAATTACTATGTGTAACAAATTACCTGAAAACTCAGTGGTATAAAATAACCATTAAAGCTTATGAATTCTGTGGGCCAGTAATTCATATAGGGTACCATGAGGATGACTTATCTCCATTTTACAATCACTCACTCACATGTATGGATGATGCTAGTTGCCGGGTAAGACCTTACCTGGGGCTGTCAGCCACAAGCCTAATATCAGCCTTTTCAGGTGTCCTGGATTTTCTCAAAAGCATGGAGGCTAGACTTCAAAAGGGAGCATTTCAAGAGAGAAAGCCAGAATGAAACTGTATACTTCTTGTGATCTAGCCTTGAAAGTCACATAGCACCATTTTCTTCTTTTAAAATTTTATTTTTTTATTTTTAATAATTATGGGTACACAATAGTTGTGTATCTTTATAGGATACATGTAATGTTTTGATACAGGCATACAATGTGTGTTAATAAAATCAGGATAATTGGGGATAAATGCCACAAGCTCAGGCATTTATCATTTCTTTGTGTTAGGAACATTCCAATTCCACTCTTTTAGTTATTTTAAAGTATACCCTAACTTACTGTTGATTACAGTCATTTGTTGTGCTATCAAATATTGTTCATTCTATCTACCTAACTATATTTTTGTACCGATTAATCATGCACGCTTTATCCTCCTCTTGCTGCTACCCTTCTCAGCTTCTGGTAACCATCATTCTACTTTCTGTTTCCATGAGATCAATTGTTTTTAATATTTAGCTCCCACATAGGAGTGAAAACACAGCATCGTTTTCACTGTCCTCTGTTGGTTCGAGTAGTCACAAGCTCATCTGGATTCAAGGGGTGGGGAAATAAATTCTACCTCTTGAGCAGTGCCAAGAGTCTTGAAGAGCATATGGGACTGCAGATATTGCTGTGGTCATTTTTTTTTTTGAAAGACAATCTGTCACACATCATCAAATCATGAATTTATTTTTTTAATGACATTTATCACAATGTAAATAGTGCTTATTTAATTTGGCTCTCCTACTAGACCAGTGATTCTAAATTTTGGCTGCATATTGGAATCACCCAAGGAGTTTTAAGAGATATTAATGACTGTGTCCTACCTCTGACAAATTAGGATTTAATTAGTTGGAGTGAAGCCTGAGCACTGTAATTTTAATTTAAAATTTTAATTTTAAAAAGCTTTCCAGTGGAGTCCAGAGTATAATTAAGATTGAGAATCATTTTACTACACTACAATTATTATGACTTAGTCATAGTTGCATCCTTAATGTCTAGCATAGTGCCTGCTACATAATAAGCAGTCAATATATGTTCAAAAAATAAATGAATGAAATGAATCCCTGTACATTTACATTTCTATGCTTAAATATAAAACTAAATATTGTAGGTACAAAAAAAGCTAGCAAAAGGGAAAAATGCACAGGGTAAAATATTAAATAAAAATGTAAATTATAACTTTCTGTCTATATTTCTATAAATATGTGAAGATAAAATAAATAAGGCAAAAACCAGAAAATAACTTGTATAACTGAAAACCCTGATTTGACTTCAAGATGTAAGTGATATTTTTGGCTTTGTAGCTTTGTTATTTAATGTATCTGCAATGAAAATAAAATAATAAAAGTCAGGGAGAAATAAGTCTTTTTTATTAATCTTAAGCTTCATAATTTAAATGTCATATGTCCAAACACAGAGATTTTTTTTCCCTTAAAATTTTTGCCACAGAAAAGAGGGAACTGTCCCACAATTAAGTGCTTCAAAGAAAGAGGAAGATAAGGGATAGAGAAAACAAGATCCAACAAAGGAGAGAAATGAAAAAATCACCAGAAAGACAGTGAAAGGCAATCTCAGAATGCCACTTAAGAACTACATGTTGAGGGTGTATCAGTTGAGGACAGAACAGTGTGACTCAACCACACTTTAAAAAGGATAAAATAATTTAGCAGTCTACGTTTAACTTTTTTATTTAAACTGAGGTTTTCAGAGTGGCAAAAACTTTTCGGCAGCTAGATAGTTGCAAAGTTACATGGGTTTCCCACCACCAAACATTATAAGAATGTACTAACTTTAGAAGTTTCAAGTAGTCTAAGGGAGCACAGGGAAAGTGGCAAATGGTGGAGAACAGGACCAGTATGGCTTTCTCTAAACACCTGTCAAAATTGGGGAGTAATTTCTGCATGTTCTAAGATCATCTTACTTGGCCTCTCAAAACACTATAAACTACTTGCTTCTTTTGGAAAAAATGGTCTTTTTTTTTGGTTTCCAAAATGTCCTCCCCACCCACCCTCACCCCATCTGGTTTTCCTCTAGCTCTGGAAGCAGCTCAGCTCTTTTGTATTATAGCCTAAGTGTAATTTACTTAATGCCTCACTTTTAGAAATTTAGGTTACTTCCAATTTTTACCTATTAAAAACAAAGTTAAGACAGAAACCAAACAATAATATATAAAACACTGTAGTAAGTATCCTTAGAACTAAGTCTTTCCCATATTCAAGACTGCTTATATAGAATAAATCCTAGAAATGAGATTATTGTGTCAAATTATGCAAAATTTTAGGGTGTCCTCTAGGAAGA
The DNA here is from genome assembly GCA_004363605.1 of Indri indri. Lineage (NCBI taxonomy): Eukaryota > Metazoa > Chordata > Mammalia > Primates > Indriidae > Indri > Indri indri. The sequence goes on along the minus strand of RJWJ010041294.1, from coordinate 6,368 downwards.
CTCATACTTCCAACACTGCATAATACCATTTAAATGTCTGGTAATTTGACAGATGAAAAACAGTTTATTTAGTTTTTCTTGGAGTACATGTGATATCAAATGTTTTCCAGATATACTGATCATTTATATTTCTTCTGTGAATTACCCTGTTCATAGTATCTGTTGTATCTTTTACATTTGGGATCATTTTTTACATTTATTTTAAAGGTTCTTAATATACTGAGGTTTATTATTATCTGCTCTGTTTCATATGTGCAGTAGACAGAATTCTAGATGGCCTCATGACTTCTGCCTCTCGTGGTGGTTCTATAATTTTGGTATGTTACTATGTTACACAGCAAAAGAGATTTTTACAGCTGTAATTAAAATTATTAATACTAATCAGTTGCCCTTAAGATAGGGAGATTATCTGGGTAGGCTTTATCTTATTACATGAGCCCTTTAGACTGAATGTTTTCTCTGGCTGGTGGCAGAAGAGAAAGTTGGAGATTCAAAGCACAAGAAGGACTTGGACCACTGTTGCTGGCTTTGAAGATGGAGGGGCCGTATGCAAGGACCTGAGAGCATTCTCTACGAGGTAAGAATGATCTCTGGCTGACAACCAGCAAGGAAACAGAGACTCTGGCCTCACAGCTTCAAGAAACTAAATTCTGCCAACAACCTGAATGAGCTTGGAAGCTGACTCTTTCCTACAGCCTCCAGATAAGAGCCCAAGCCCAGGCAACAGCTTGATTTTGACCTTGTTTGATTCTAAGCAGCAAACCCAGATGAACCCATCCAAACCACTAAATAATAAACAGGTGTTATTTTAAGCAACAAAGTTTGTCGTAATTTGTTATGCAGCAAAAGAAACTTAATACATGTTAAAAATATTCTTTTGTTTATTCTCTTGTAGTCATATATAATTTTATAAGTTAAGGAATCTCATTATATACATCTTTTTCAAATGCACAATATTATATAATCATTTATATTTCTGTTAGTGATTTAAAGTATGTTTTTACACCAAAAATAATTTTATTTTTCCCACAAAAATGAAGTTATTTGTAAAGATGGGACTTTAAGCTATTAAGGAGAAATATTTATCTTTCTCATGAACTAGCAAAAATTTGAACTGAGTCAAATAATTAACAAAGAAAATAATCCAAATGCAGCAGAAGTGTAGGGAACATAGTAATTCAAAATTGAAATGTCAGTTTTGGATTTATTAAAAGTACTTACTTTGTCATTAAGCCTAGAGAAGTCAGTGTATCTTCTGAAAACTACCCAGCTTTCTTCCGGGGGTTTCTTTACTAGTATTTTATATACCTATGCAGAGACAGAAAGAGAGAGAGACGGAGAGAGAAATATATATATATACATATATACACACATATATAAAGGTAAAGTTATTACAAATTAAAACTTAATTTTTAAAACTTTTAAAAAATATTTTTAAAACTTTTACTTGATAACCGAGACTATATAACATTATGTAAAAAATATCAAAAATCATTTAGAGCATCAAAAGCACAAATAATCAATGCTGGCAACAAAAACAAGATTTTTGCCTTAAGAAATATGAATATAACAAGTTTGAGATGAAATGTTTTTTCTGTGCACACTAATTATAATGAATTCATCAGCTTCCAAAATGTTTTATATCACTATATTCTAAAATTGATAAAAGAATCACGCTTGAAGAAGCTTTGAAAAATAGCCGCTTTTATCCCACACAATTTAATTTTTAAACTTAATAGCTATCAAGCAAAGTTTTCAAATAAGTTCAATGTTGTTTGTCTTCAAGGATGACATATAAGCCTGAAAAAAAACCCCTCATATTAGATGAAAGTTTACATTTCTGTAATTATGTACAATTATCTAAGCTATTGAAAAGAAAAATTTGGTTGAAGCAAGTCAACATATTTTAAAAAGCACACAAGAATAAAGTAGATTCTATTTTTTTATAAATATAATTTTAGAATTTATTATGAGGAGCATTATTTATCACAAAAATCTCAGAGAAATATGTAGTAGCTTTTGGTACAGTATTTTGGAGTAAGCTAAATGCATAGCACATATGAAGTACTCAATAAATATCTCCTAAATGAGTGAAATTCTCTTAAAGAGTTAACTTCTTTTCTTGATGTCTGCTGTGCAATAATTTTTAATTGCAGCCTTAGAGCTGTGTTTTAGCCACATGTGAACACTCGAAATGAGACTAGTCCAAACTAAGATGTGCTGTGAGTACAAAATACACATTGGATTTCAAAGACTTGGTGTGAGAAAGATGTAAATGGCTTTTATTTAAAAAGTTAAATACTGATTACACGGTGAAATGATAATATTTTGCATATATTATGTTGAATAAAATATATTATTAAAAATACTTTCAACTGGTTCTTTTTTTTTAATGTAGCTTATAGAAAATTTAAAATTATAGATGTGATTCACATTTGTGGCTCACATTATACTTGTATTGGACAGTGCTGCTCTAAGGACAACTATCTAGGGACTGTAGATCATCCTTACCATTTGATTTTTCTCCCACACAGACTCCTCTTTCGGCTCTTAAGGGGGAGAATCAGCCAGACTTACGGATAAATCCTTTAGGTTTGAAGTAAAAAACAAGTAATTTATCTTTGTAACATATGAGGGTGGGGAACAAGGTAACTGGATACCCTTTAAAGCCTGCAGAAAGTCCTGATCTATTAATAAGAAAGTTGCAATGGAGATACAAAAGAAATATTCTTTTTAGGAGTCATTCATTAAAACAAAGGAGAGAAATCGACCTCAAAACTTTTCAGTATGAATGATTCATGTATGATAAAAGTTCACTTCACATAATAATTAGGTTTATCTAAAAATAATCCACATCAACTTTATTTTCCTGTTTTAGAAAATGAACTCTCCCTTCTAACTAAGCTATTCTCCACTGTGGCCCCTGAACACTCCTGTTTCTCTACGAAAGATAAAGTACAGACTTTTGCGTTTTATCTTTTCTAAAAAGTGCTCTATCTTTCTCCATGTTTAAGTAGTGCTTTCAATGAAAACTTTATGTATGGTACTGATCATTCCCTTCTCTATGTTCTAATAGTAGTTGTTTCTACTCTTTATTTGAAACTTAGTATCTAAGTCCTTGTTTTTAATTATAAAATATATACAGAAAAATGCACAAATCAAAAGCATACAACTTGACGAATTTTCAAAGTGAACACACCCATGTAACTATTAATAGTACCACGAGCAAGAAACAAAACATCACCAATTGAAGAAACCCATCTTATGCCTCCTTCCTGATCCTACTCATCACTCATCCCACTGCCTTTTTGTTTTTAAACACCCTTTTCAAAGACTTGACATTTTATAGATCACCAAATCAACAGTTGGTCCTAATACTTTCTTATAAGTTATAAGCTATTTTCTTATAAGTTATAAGATCAAGTCAAAGGAATATATCTAGGAAAAATTATTTTACAAACCCAGACTTCCAAGTTTGTATCTTCAGCTCAGATCTCTTCCCTAAACTCAACAAATACACACATCCCCCCATAGATATGTGTATGCATTCACATACCTGACATCTCCATTGCAATACTAATAGACATTTTGAATCTTCCATGTCCCAAAACAAATCCTGATCTTTCCCTCGAAACCTGCCATCTAATTAAATGGCAACCACATTCTTCTCATTGTTCAGGCTGAAAACTTTGAGACTTCTCTTTCTCCCACACACCACTTCCAAATCATTAGGAAATATTGTTGGCTCTACCTTCAAAATAGATCCAGAACCTGATCATTTCTCAGGACTTCCTCCACCACCCTAGTTCATACCACCATCATGTCTCCCCTGGATTCCTGTGAGAACCTACCATCTGCTTCCTGCTTCTACTCTTTGCTCCCCCAAATCTAGCCTTAATTAATCAGCCAGAATGAACTTTTTAAAACATTAAGTCAAATCACAGGACTCTTTTTTTAGAAACCTTTTCAGGCTGGGTACAGTGGCTCAAGCCTGTAATCCCAGTAATTCTGGAGGCTGAAGTGGGAGGATTGTTTGAGGCCAGGAGTTTGAAACCAGCCTGGGCAACATGGCAAGATCTTATCTTTACAAAAAACTTTTTAAAAATTAGCTGGGCATGGTGGGGTGCACCTGTAGTCCCAGGTACTCAGGCAGCTGAGGTGGAAGGATAATTTGAGTATAGGACCTGGAGGCTGCAGTGAGCTATGATCCTGCCACTGTAGTCTAGCCTGGGTGACAGAACAAGACCCCATCTCTAAAATAACAACAGTAAGCACAACTTTTCAAGGATTCCCATCTTATGCAGAGTAAATTCAAAGTCCTTACAATAGCCTCACGCTGTATGTGATCTGTGTGCCACACTCCCCTGCCTTTATTTGTCGTCTCATTTCCTGTACTTCTCCATATTGCTTACTCTGCTGTCAGCTGCAAGAATCTTTGTAGTTGACCCATTTGTGTGGAAAGTTCTTTCCTCAGATAGTCTCATGGCTCGTTTCCTGTTAGTACTAACATCTCTTCTGTGAGGCCATAACTGACAACACTATTTAAATCCCAACCCATTTCGTGGAAACTCTCTTCTTTCATCTCTCTATGGTACTTATCACCATGTGACATATCATCAGTCTTTTTATTTACTTATCCATCTATCATTCATTCATTCATTCATTCAAGTTGCTGTACCATTATTACCCAGAATAGTACCTGATGCGTAATGGGTAATCAAAAAATGTTGAGTTAATGAATAAGTGAGTATGACAAATTTCACATCTGTCATTCACTTCTTCATTTGTAGTGTCTTGAAAGACTTTATATTTTTATACCACTGTTTTAAATTTGGCTACATACTTGCATTTTTGCATATATCACCTATCTTAGTCTGTTAGGGCTGATGTAACAAAATATCATAAACTGGGTAGCTTATAAACAGAAATTTATTTCTCACAGTTCTAGAGGCTGGGAAGTCCAAGATCCAGATATTGGCAGATTTGGTGTCTGGTGAGGGCCAGCTCTCTGATTTATAGATGACACCTTATACTTGTGTCCTCACATGCCAAAGGGGCAAAGGAGCTCTCTGGAGCCTCTTTTATAAGAGCATTAATCCCATTCATGAGGGCTTTGCCCCTATGACCTAATCATTTACCAAAGGCCCTACCTCTTAATACCATTACCTTGGAGGTTAGGGCTTCAACATATGAATTTTGAGGGAACACACATTCAGACCACAGCATCATCTCAATGAATGCTCATTCCTTCATAAGGAAATAAACCACCAGTTTATTATAATTTCTAAAACTGCTCTCAAAAAAGACAGTTCTATACAGATTTCCCATATCACTAGTCTTATGATAACTTAATTTTAAAGAATGTGTCTTCATAAATTATCTCAACAGTTTTTTCTTGGAGGTCCTCCCATTCTGTCATAAATATACAGTATGAAACACTGAAGTAAACATAAAAACTTTACTGCAAGAAAATCCAAAAGAACAAGCTCTTTCAAATAATAAGTGACTTAGCGAGGTCACTCAATACATAAAACTATGTAGGTCAACATAAATAATTCTACAAGGTCAAAGTATATAAATTAGCAATGAACAATTAGAAAACAAAACAAAACAAAAAGATGTCTATTATAAGAAGATCAAACAATATCCATATCCAGAAACAAATCTAACCAAAAGATGTAAGATCTCTGCATTGAAAACAACAAAACATTATTGGAAGAAATTAAATAATTAAGTCAATTAGGTTCACAGATTTGAAGACTGAGTATTACAAAGATGTCAGTTCTCCCTAGATTAATCTATAGATTTAACAAGATCCCAATGAAAATGGCCAAGAATAGCCAAGGCGGTCCTGAAGAACACCACCAAAATTAGAGTACTTAAACTACTACATATCAAGACCTATTACAAAACTTTACTAATTAAGACAGCGTGAAATTAGTAAAGGATGGAAAAATAAAACACAGAAGCAGACCCATAAATTTATGGTCACAGGATTTATGACATAGGCAACACTGCAAATACAAAGGAGAAAGGGTGGTCTTTTAAATAAAAGCCTGATTAATTGGTCCCCCCCCCCCCAATGGCTTGACCCACACCATGGTCAAAAATCAATTCCAGATGGTTTAAAAAATCTAAATGTGAAAGGCCCAACAATAAAGCTTTTAGAAGAAAACATAGGACAGTATCTCCGTAACCTTGGAGTAGGCAAAGATTTCAAAAAGTGCAAGCCACAAAAGAAAAAAGAAATTGGACTATATTAAAATTAAGTACTTTTGTTTATCAAGTCTATTACTAAGGAAGTGAAAAGGCAAACCACAGAGTGAGAGGATAGTCACAAAACATGTTAGCTGGAAAAGGACTTAAGT
>RJWJ010041293.1:0-13570 GCA_004363605.1 Indri indri | reverse complement strand
TTTTTTTTTTTTTTTTTGGTAGAGACGTGGGACTCACTGTTGCCCAACCTGATCTCGCACTCCTGGGCCATCAAGCAGTCATTCTCCCTCCTCAGTCTCCCAAAGTGGTAGGATTACAGGTGTGAGCCACTGTGCTGGGCTTGATTTTTAAACTGGATCCTGGGTAATGGAATGATGATGACACAAAAATAGAGAAAGCAGAGGAGAGAACTGAAACGACAGTGAGAAGGCAGTGGTGAAGAGCTCCATGGTGGACATAGTTTGAGTTATCAGGTGGACATCAGCTGAAAGTATGTGACAGGTGATTGAAAATGCAGGTCAGGAGCAAGAAGGCAGGGCTGGAGATAAGATTTGTTATATTCCAAGGTACATAATTCTCAGTCTTTGATATTCAAATATTTGTATTTAGCAATCCTGTGTTCCTCTCCATCCACACAAGGTCCCACTACATCAGCACATACTTTAGGGTTTTCAGCATGGGCCATGTCTGTTGACTGTCCTCCCCGTACCTGCCCACCTCTAGAGTTCTAACCCCAGGGGCGAACGGTGAGAAGCAGTGATGTTGGAAGAGTGTGTTGGGTAGAGTGGTGGCGGTCAAGTCCAGCATGGTCTCTGGAGTCCAACTGTCCACGATCAAATTTTGACTCTATCACATACTACTTGTGTGACCTTAGGAAAGTAACTTAACCTTTCAGTGCCTTCATCTCTGCTTCCAAATGGCAACTATAAAAGTACTTTACTTGATGGTGTTGTAAGGAATGTGTGAAGCAAAGCATGGTGATGACTTAAAACAGTGCTGGCCTATGCACTTGACCCTCCAACAACACTGGTTTGAACTGTGCATGTCCACTTACACGTGGACTTTTTCCAGTAAGTACATTCAGCCCTCCATATCAATGGGTTCCATATCCACACTCAAACACAGATAAAAAATACAGTATTCACAGGATGGGAAACCCAAGGATATAGAGGGCTGACTTCGTATAGGTAAGTTCCGCAGGGCTGACTGCAGGACTTGAGTGTGCATGGATTTTGGTATACTGCGGGGTCCTGAAACCAATCCCCTGCAGATACCGATACGGAGAGATGACTGTAATAAGAACAACATAGCTGTCAGCTGTTAATGTTGCTGTTATTTTTTCAGTTGCTCAGTTTTATCATAAATAAAATGGAGATAGTAATAGTGCAGTCCTCAGAGTTTATGTGAAAATTACACGAAATAGTTCACATAAAGCTCTTTGATCAGGACGTGGTAAGAGCTGCATAGGTGTAAGCAATTATTAACACAGCCCCTACTGATGTCGCAACAGGTACAAGATTTGCCAAATTAGAATATCTGAAGGCCAAACTGATAGAAAGCACCTGAAATAGAGTATTATTTAATATGTGGCACATAAGTTTCCAGGAATATGACAGACATTTTGTAATAACTTCCAATTTTTCTTGGAAAATTTTCTGACAGCCTTATCTTTTGTAAAAAAAATATAAAGAAGAGGCTATTTTACTATAAGTAAGATAAATCGAAAGGCTAAAAATGAAATTTCAGACCCGTTGGAAAATCAGGGTTATTATTTTGTCTCCAAGCTTTGTATCAACAGCCCTTACTTATTTCTTTATTTTTTATATTCATTTTTTTCTGTTAAAAAAAGATTGCTTGATATTAAGGGTTAGAGTTTGTCACTTCAATTTCCAAATTATATGCTTAAAAAATTTAACAGCTGTCATTTTAAAGAGGCTCACTTCATTTTACTTAAAGTGCTTTTGAGTCTGGAGGGAACACTTAAATGTAGTCACAAATCACTTGCAATATAGTCATGGTAAGATTTGTAAAAGTTAAATTTGTTTATAAGCCTACAGAGTCCAAATTTTGTAGATAATATTCTTTTCTCCCTTTACCTAATGATCGTTACCTCTTTTCTCCTCTAATCCTAGGCATGAATTTCACACATTACAAATAAGAGTGCCCAAATCCCTTTTTATTTCATTAGTTCAGCAAATTGTCTCCTACGGGTATGGGCTGAGGACGTGATTGGGCTCTGCGGTGATGAGCTTATTTTGCACTTTTACATGGAAAATCTTTATATACAAAAGGCACAGACAGTAGTTACACTCAGCATGAGCAATTATGGCCTGTTGGGGGAGAGCCTCTTCCCGATGCGCCTATGGCTTACTCTCATGAATTAAGAGGCAAATGTGCTCCAAAGTGCATTAACCTTTATGGATTTTTCTTCAGTTTTCATGTTCTACTGATTTATAGTCTTAAATATGCCTGTTGCTGCTGTTTCTGAATGAGTCCCTTGTAAATCATTTCTAAATGATCTTTTTCGACCCAGATAATGCAAGTAAGTTGAATACATCTTGAATCAATTCCTCTGAGGCTTCTTCCCCTCTTTGTCCAAGTCGTTTTCCAGTTTTCTCTGTGTTCTAAATGTCGTATCTGAGAACAATCGAGTAACTAAGAAATTTGTCTTAAAGGAACCACAGTTGCTGGGACAGCTTCTTTCTGCAGACTGAGTTGTTTCCAGCCTGTTGCATGGCCTCCTTGGGTTTGACTCCAAAGGCCCATTTTCCTGGGTATAGCTAACTGATCACAGTTCTTTATTTAAGGATGGGCTCGTGTCTGGCAGTCGATCTTATTATGGGTCTGGGTTGATTTTTTCATACAAGTCAAGCATGGTAGGCATTTTGCATGTACTGTGTTCTCATAAAACTTCACTATTTCCCTTAGAGTGATGTGCAGAAAGTGTCATCAGGATGCAGGACTCTGTGTTATTGGTGCTGTTTGCCATCTTTTTACATGGGCCCCTATTTCTCCAGGAAAATTCTGCATTTGAGAGTCAGTGTTTCATTCTCTTCTGGGTCCAAAGATATTTTCAGTTTCCTGGATTTAGGGGAAAATGTACATTTTATTTTCTCCCTGTAACTCATGTGTCATTCGTGCGGTGGGGTAGTGGTCACTGTTGTTTGCATTCTTTACATAAAACTCAAACACAAAATCAAAGGCACAAATTTCAAATGGAGAATTCTGGCTTTTGGAGCACAAGTAATTCATTCATGAACGTGTCGTAGACAGTGTGCCACAGTTTATAGCTGATTAAGTTTTTAATGTATGCATTTATGTATAATCTGTGTCATACAACATTATTAAAGGTACATATGGTAAATGTGACAATAGGGGACTGGCACAGTGAGGATGGTGCCATATGGACTTACCTTTGACCGTGCTTGTCTACTTACTTAAGCAAAGCTTCTGAAGACCTGTAAATATCACACAACTTCTCTTTTCACATAGAAATCCAGACTAAAATGGAGAGAAGATAGTCAGATTTTTTAAAAAAGTCTTTAAAGCTATTATGCAGTGGAAGAGATTTAGAGCTCAGTGGAGATAGGCATGGTACAGCTCTGCAGAGTCTAGACTAGATTAGAAAGGACATTAGAGAAGATGATACGCTGAGAGATCATGCAGATGCAGAGCCCATAAGGAAAAGTCACACTTTCCTACTGGTTCTGCTACGTGGGATCAGGAGAAAAATCCTCAGCCTTCCAGTTATATATTAATTTGTACATTACTCATCCTAAACTATTAAAACATGTGTGACAATATGTAACAAAGTCAGGAGATACCAAAGTGAAAAGGATATGTTGTGTGATACAGATTATATACAAACGTATACATTAAAAACATAATTAGCAATTTACAGTGATATGCTATTTATGACAGAGTAATGAATGAATTACTTGTGCTCTAAAAGCCAGAATCCTGACTTTGAATGTTCTGAAATTTGCACCTTTGATTTTGTATTTTGGTTTTAAGGAAAGATGATGTGTCCCCATGATTAGATTCACCTTATGTATTTTTTGGCAAGAATATGAGAGAAGCAATACTATGTTCTTCTTTAAAACATATTAGGAGGTACATGGTGTTCAGTTTGTCTCATCATTAGTGATGTTGGCCATAGAATTTTAAAAACTCATTAGGGTGTGAATATAAGACATATTTATTTACTAGGGGCAGCTATTTTTTTTATTCAAATGAATAAAATATCACTGCTCCCATTGCACCTTCTACAATATAATGTAGGCCCTCTGTGTTCAAGAATATTTCCAGCTGGTAGCAGCCACAATTGTTGGCTGAGATGAAATGGAAGAAATGGAGCTTTACAATGAAATGGAATTTATGCTAAGGAGGCTGGGCTAAGGAAGGGACTTGAGAAGCTTGAGCGAAATTTTAATTAGTTTACAATTTCCCTGGATAGAAATCAAGTCAAGATAAAAATTTTGAAAACATTGGGTGAAATGTAGGTAGTGTGTGCTCATGTGTGCGTTCCAATGGCTACATAACTTGCTGCAAGAAAGAGTAAATTAAAAAATATAGGTATTACATATGTGCATACTTTTGGAGGGGCCCTCCAAAAGCATCTTAGATGAAAACCTGAAAATTAAACATTTGCAAATAGCAATATTAGAAATTAGGAAATAAGATTCATGCTTTAATCATTCGAATGCAGTGAGAGCTGGTTGCATACCGTCATTATTTGTTTTTAGGAGTATCCTACATTAGAACCTTACGTTTAGGAGGCTGATCCGAGTAAGGTTCCTCAGAGTCCTGTAATTAGGTGCTCTCCATACAGCACGATGTAGATCCTTTCCTTTGATTCTCGTTGTCTCTTTTTCCATGTATACAGATGAACCTGTACTTTGCGTTTTACCTGCTTGTCATTTACAGAGAAATCTCCAGTGGACAAGCCCTTCACGAGATTAGATAATACCTTTTTGACAGGGTTCCATTTGTGTTCTAGCTTAACTTTGAACACAGTGTTTTCTTTCCTAATGAGATTCTTTTTGCTGTTAAAAATCCAGTGCTTTCATACTTCCATAGAGCTAATTAGGAGCATTGTTGGAAAAATGGAACATTTTAATGATTCTCCTCTACACCCTTCGCTCTATCTCTTGTCTCCCAATCAAGAGATCATTTTAAAAATGCCTGTTACGTGAAAGGACCCCTGCAATATACTGTGCGAATTTGGGGAAGATAAAATATAGATTCACCCATGAAAGATGTTGAGGAGCTACTTACAGTATTTGTGGAAACAATTAAACAGAAGCAAAATGAAGATGTATCCTAATAGATGTTTGGTTTAATAATGTTGTGTTCATTAGCATGATGGAATGAGTCTCAAATACTCAGTGAAAGAGCAGAATATAAACTAGTGTGAACAATCATATTGCACAAAATAAAAAACCATGTGGGAATGTGGGCAAGAACTAGAAGTACCAGTTAACACTGGGGTGGTGGAGATATGGGATGATTTTTTAAAAAAATCTTTTATTAGGACCTCTCGTCCAAGTTCTTGGGAAAAGAGCATTATTTGTCAGATAGGTCATGCCCTAGTTTCAGGAACTATGGGTTACAATCAAAGGACCTGTTAATTACTTTATTCAATACTTTATTCACCAAATGTTTCCTGGGTCTACTATGTGCCAGCTGTAGAGTAGCACTACTAGGCACTGAGATTATAGCAGTGAACAGTTTACACTTGGCCTCTGGCCACATGGGGTTTTGGTCATTCCTACATATGTTTGTTGCTGAAATAGTCAAAGTATTAATCTAATGGTCTGAATTGCTAACCAGGAATGATTTCACGGGAAAGTAAGGGGGAGCGAGGTAAAAAAAATCATAAAATACGTCACACTTTAATCTCCAACCTCATCAGGGTTAACGTAATGATAGTAATTATAAAAATAGCAGTGACACCATTAACTAAGCAGCTACTAAGTGTCATTCTCCATTCTGAGTGCTGAATTTTTATTTTCAAGTTTAATCATCAAAGCAGTCCTGTGAGGTGGGTAATGTTATCATTACCCACAGGTAAGGCTAAAGGAGGCTAAGTAACCTGCCCAAGACAGAACATTCCAGGTCCGAACTCTGGAATACCTTCTCTGCTCCTGACCACTCTACTTCCCTGAGTCATTCCTCCCTGCAGAGCCACAGGGAGTGAGCTTCACCTCCCAGATGGCCAGCAAAGTTCTTTTTCTGTGTCCCCCCCACAAAAAGGTAGTTGATTTAATGAAATTGCTTCCTTTTTAAAAATTTTTGCTTTTAGATTTTTATTTATTTTTTATTGACAAATAGAAAGTATATGTATTTATAGTGTACAACGTGATGTTTTGAAATATGTATACATATGGCTAAATTGAGCTAATATATGCATTACCTCACATACTTATTTTTTGTGCTGAGAACGCTTTAAATCTACTCTTTGTGATTTTCAAGCATCCATACATTGTTTATTAACTATAATCACCATGTTTTACAATAGATCTGTTGAATTTATTCCTCCCATCTAATTGAAATACTTTGACCGACATCGTCTGCCCCGTGCCTCACCCCTAGTAGCCACCGTTGTACCCATTTTTGACTAGAGTGGAGAATAGACTGGTAGGACAGCTCTCATTTTTCTCTTTCATTCTCACCCACATGTTTCATGCTTTCTGCACAGTGAGGCCCCTAACAGCTCTTACAGCAGATTTGGAAACATGTTGAATGGGTCCCCTCGAGTTAGAGACGACAACATTAACCTGGATGCGTCATTTGAGACTGATGCATGTGCTTTAGGGAATAAATGCTTTGCATTTGAAAGAAATCACTCAATCAAGAGTGAGGGGGCCCCTCCATCTGTGCTGCTCAGAGTGGTTCATATTTTAGGGACACCAAAGGCAAATAGGGAACTAGAAAAAAAAACGTGGATAATTTAGAGCCTCTGTCCCTCTGTTGATGAGCAGGTTGACTAGTAAAAATTTCATTCTAATAAACGTTAAAGATTTTAAAAATGGAAGAAGTACTTTGGCTCAGAAAACCTTTTTTACAAATCCATTTGAAGAAAATAGAGATTCCAATGATTGATTCTCATAATATTAAAAAATAATAAAAAGAGTTTTGATGTATTTATTCATTAGCAAATTAATGACAGCAGTTTTCTTCCCGAGGCCAACCAAGGAGACCAGGATGCACTTGGTGTGGGATTTCTCTGAGGATTAGGTGATATCAGAAGGGGTCAGTATCTCAGGACGTGGGATTTGGAGATGCTAAAATTATGGCCATGGTTAACTATCTACTTTTATTTCCACATTTTTCCCTGTCCACTTACCCTCTCCTTGAAGATCCATGATATCTTGTTTGGGGTCACATTTTTATTCTCCTTTCCACATTGATAACATCAATTAAGAAGCCTCATTGCTGTTTCTCATGCCTTCTAAATTCCCACTTTCTTTTCTTTTCTTTTTTTTTTTTTTTGGAGACAGAGTCTCGCTCTCTTGCCTGGGGCGAGTGCCGTGGCGTCAGCCTAGCTCACAGCAACCTCAAACTCCTGGGCTCAAGCGATCCAACTGCCTCAGCCTCCCGAGTAGCTGGGACTACAGGCATGCGCTACCATGCCCGGCTAATTTTTTCTCTATATATTTTTAGCTGTCCAATTAATTTCTTTCTATTTTTGGTAGAGACAGGGTCTCGCTCTTGCTCAGGCTGGTCTCGAACTCCTGAGCTCAGAACGATCCGCCCGCCTCGGCCTCCCGGAGTGCTAGGATTACAGGCGTGAGCCACCCGGCCATTCCCACTTTCTTTTCTACACTTTTTTGGTTACTTTTTTCGTTATGTGTACACTACCACCCTGCACGCCTCCCCCCACCACACACATACACCCCCCCCCAGGGGTTAATAGGGTATTTAACTGGTGATTTAGAAGATTAACTGCAATGTGTTATTTTATGAAGTAAAAGAAACTCTTTATTAGGTTAAACAGCTAAACTTAAGAAACTATTTATATACTAAACTTTAAATGTAGCCTAATTAGATAGCAATTTATGAAATATAGTCTTTGATGTATGTAGGTAATTTTTAAATTTTCTCATTTAATGTTATTTGAGTAGTTAATACTTTCACAGTTTTTAACAATCAAATGATTATAAAAAGTTATAATTGAAAAGTCTCTTTTCTACTCCTCTTCCAGACCTCACCCCTAGCCCTGCCTCCTACAGATACTTGGTTTTTTGTACAACTTCCCAGGGTGAACTTAGAGAATTGCTTTTAGCAGGAAAAAAAAAAAATGCTAAAATAAACAAATGAGAATATACAATTCTTATATAGAGGTTAGTGTAATAAAATACCACTAAATACATAATGATCTACACTTGCTTTTTTTCACGTAATATATCCTGGAGATGGGCCAGGTGTAGTGGCTCACACCTGTAATCCTGGCAATCTGGAAGGCCAAGGCGGGAGGATTGCTTGAGCTCAGGAGTTCAAGACCAGCCTGAGCAAGAGCGAGATCCCTTTCTCAAAAAAAATAAATAAATAAAATATATATATATATGTATATACATATATATCTATGTATATCCTGGAGGTCTTTTCACATTAATCCATCAAAAGCTTCCACATTTGGGGGTAGAGGGAGCTGCATGGTATTCTAGTAAAAACTATAGATACACCACAGTTTATTCTCTAATTGATGGACTTTGGGTTGTTTCCAGTCTTTGCCATAGAAACAATGCTGCAATGATCTATATACTGTACATATAGATATCTCATCCATATTCAGATATAGCTGTCAGAAGAATTTTCCAGAAGCGGGATTTCTGGGTCAAAGGGAAATACATCTGTAATTTTGAATGATAGTGCCAACTTGCCCTTCATAAGGGTTGTACCATTTTTTTCACTTCATCAATAATACACAAGAATGCCTCTTTCCCCACACTTAATGCCAACAGAGCATGTTTTCAAACTTTTGGAATTTGGCCATGGGTGTAAAAATTGGTATTTCAGTATAGTTTACTTTGCATTTTTCTTATTATGAATGAAGTTAAGAATTTTTTTTCTTATATTTAATGGCCATTGTATTTCTTTCACTGTTAACAGTCTTTTCACAACCTTTCATCATTTTTGTACTAAGTTGTTTAGATTTTTTTTTCTACTTGATTTCTACCCATCATCTGTGATATAAGCTGCAACTATATCTTCCCAGTTATTCATCTTTTGTCTTTAATTTATTTCATTTCATTTCACTTTCCTCCTCTTCTTTTTTGAGACAAATTTAAAGTGCAAGGCTTGCTTTCCATAGCACACTGGAACTGTAAAAATGACCATGCGAGCTGAAACCATGCCCAACAATCTTAATCAATGAGAATAATAACAGTTGTGCTATGACTTCTAAAAATTGTCAAAACATTAAAAGGTCTCTTACTGTTATTTATAAATGTATACAGAAATGAAAAATAAGATAACTCCTATACATTTAGTACCCTGTAACATTAGAAACATTGAGAATTAAAGTATTTTATTTCTTTGTTAAAATCTTATCAAGAGTAGTTTGAAGAGTGCTGGCCACCTCCTTCTTGCGTACTTTATAATACACAGCAAGCATCTTTTCTGGGCCTTGACAAACCGTCATACTCCTAAGTTTAGATCAGCTGCCAGCATTTATCCTTTGTTTTTTCAATGTTATGAAATATCTCCAAGAGTTCCTTAAATGTGACATTTTTTGCCAGCATTACTTCCCCTGGCGGCCCATCCCTCTCCGTCTCCTTCGTCACGGCCACTTTCCTCGAGGGTGTAGCCCTCGCCTGGCTGCATCTGCCTCTCCCGTGGCAGCAGCGCTAACGTTCCCACGGGCAGCTATTTCTTCTATAACTCCATTTATATTCAATTCAAATTTCACTTCCAGTGTTATCACTTTTAGTGTTTTTTTTTTTTTTTTGGCTGCACTTTTATCTTTGTTGGCCAATTCCTACTTTTAATTACCCATTTTAATAAAATGTCACATGGGTTTATCACCAGGAGACAGGGAGGCACCATAGCGCGATGCCTTGCTGCCTGTACATGAACTGAATAGCAATGTGCAGTGACCAATCACCAGCAGACTTTGGAAGAAGTGATGTGATTGGTCACTGATCGTGATGCTTGTGCATCAGTTATTTATATAGTTTTTTTTTCTGAAGACCTAACAGCAAAGTTTGTACGTTCTGCAATTACTCGTGGTTAATTTACTGTGGTTGCTATACTATGGTACTGTGGAATTTAAACCATATTACTGGGGGACTGATGTTATTTAACTAAACTGTGATAACTTAAATCTGTGCGTACCAAGCCACACAAAGCATGGGATGCCTATATAGAAAATTACAAAGAATAATAGAACACACATCTGTGTACTCATCTCTGAGATTTTATAGTTTTTAACATTCTGTTATGTATGTTTTAAGCATTTTCAATAAAGGAAATAAATCATCATAAGTAAGGTTGAAGTTCTCCTTTGTCCTCCAACTCCTATGCCATCCCCTTTCTTAACCTCCAAACTCATATATCATCAGGAATTTTAAGAGTAGCCTTCATTCCAAATAACATATTTTGAAAAAATTAAAAATCATATATAGATGAATAAGAGAGCGAGTGGGATCTGCCCTCTTCCTGGAAATAGCCAAAGCCTAGAGATACTCCTATCTGTTGTGTCTTACTTATCTACCTGTTTTTCTGGTATATTTAACATCTTTCATACTGTTTGTCTTCCAGATTTATTCAAGAGATTGAGCATGCCCTAGGACTCGGCCCAGCCAAACAGTGCCCTCTTCGAGAGTTTCTCACCATGTACATCAAAAACATCTTCCTCAACCAGGTTTTGGCTGAGATCAACAAGGAGATTGAAGGAGTCACTAAAACATCTGACCCCTTGAAGATTCTAGCTAATGCAGACACCATGAAGGTGCTGGGGGTGCAGCGGCCTCTCCTACAGGTAATCACGTACTTTGAACTTAACTGTTTTTATCAGCAATTGTCATTGACTTGGCAAGAGCCATAAATTAAAAAAAGAAGAAGAAGAATTGCCATCTGTTTCCATATACATCAGGGAGAAAACAAGAGGAAATAAATTTAACAGGCACTAGGGAAATTTTGGTCTAATGTAGTTGGATAATGGAAGTTCCTTAAGATCTTTAAGAAAAAAAATGGTGAGCTTTGGCCATGGAAGATGGAGAGTCTCATTAACATGCAAGCCACTCCTCATTATTATGCCTGGAATTTGTCCTTGAAAGGAATTTTTTTTCCATTGGTGAAGGCATCCCAGAGTGTGAAGGATTAACAGGAGGGAAGTTATCCTGCTTACCCTCAATTACCAGTGGGAAACTCTCTGTACCATTTGAGGGCAGAGTACTGTACATACCTTGGCTAGCTCACAGTGAATTTGAACCTGGAAACTGGCTTTTAAAAGTCAGATCATTTAATTCCAGTGATGATCTTGTTAATATTGAAAATTTTACTTTGACTATAACAAAATGGTTTCTGGGCAACAGAAAAAGTAAAATAATCGGTCAGTAGATATTTTTGATTAATAGGCTGGAGGTATATATTTTATGTACATTTTAGCTAGTGATTTGGAGGCAAATATAAAACTAAAAAAAATAGTATGAGTTTAAATTATAGGTATACATTAACTATTATTACATTGTGATCAAATTCTTACAGTGTTTCTTCATTTAAGAGAAAGATTGGCACAATAGCACCTTTTTTTTTTTTTCTAGGCAGGGTCTGGCCCTGTTGCCCAGACTAGGGTGCAGTGGTGTCATCATAGCTCACTATAACCTCAAATTCATGGGCTTCAGTGATCTTCCTACCTCAACCTCCTGAGTAGCTGGGACTACAGGTGCGCACCGCCACACCTGGCTGATTTTTTTTTATTTTTGTAATGACGGGGTCTTTCTATGTTGCCTAGGCTGGTCTCAAACTCCTGGCCTCAAGTGATCCTCCTGCCTCAGCCTCCCAAAATGCTAGGATTATAGGCATGAGCCACTGTGATCAGCTACAATAGCACATTTTTACATAAGTTGTATGCTGTGAGGCTATTCAAAGTGTGGAAGGCTTGTGCTTTTCAAAAAGAAGTTGTGTAAATGGAAGGGAGCTATATTTGCTTCAGTCACCTGCCCTTACACCTGCCTTTGTATATGTCTTCCTTGATTTTTCCTCCTTGTACATTAAAATTAACAGAAGTGCTGGACCTTTTGCAGGGAAGTGTCCTAGTTATAAGTATTCTTTCTTTAAGGAGCCAACTCTTTTGATATTGAGGACATAGGATAGAGGCATTACACCCAGGAAGATGTTCATTCGGAGGGCCTGGGTCTGTGTTAGAGATGCTCCTGGGGAGGGATTGGTACTTGAGTGTGGGCTGCAGGGCGGGGGAATGGCAAAGGCGTGTGCTCACTCTTCCTTCCACTGGATTCCTTTTCCGCTGGCTGCGTGTGTGGCTGGGATCTTCTCCTCTCTGAGTCTCACTTCAAATGTCACCTCCACTGAGAGGCTTTTTCCGACTGCCCTCCCTAAGTAGGTCCCCTTTCCTGGCTATTCTCCATTCTCCCCTTTTCCCTCAACCACTGTCCATTGTCAATACTGAGGCCATTTGGACTATGGACTGTATCATGGGGTCTCCCTTGCCAGGTGGCTTCTGATCGGGTTCTGCCAGTAGGAAGCACCAGCAGGAGATCGGAGGGTGAAAGGAGAGAGAGGTAGGGTGATTTCTTCTCCTGTTCCTCCCCACTTTGGATCATGGTCCTGGCCATGGTGCATGTCTCCATAACTAGAGGTCCTGCCAGATGACACTTGCTTCATAGTTGCAGCTTTCACTTGGCTCTCACAATGTAATTTCTTCCCTCTGCTTCTTGATTTCAGCTTCCTGCTATTACTAGTCTCTGGGTGCCTGAATATCCCTTGTTGCTTCTTTCAGCCCTTCCTGTACATGTGGAAGTTCTCTCTTCGTTAATGTTTCTTCATTTGAATCATCCGAATAGAATATTCTTGCTGTCCGCCTCCCAAATAGATCTCCTCAGTTAATCAATATTTTAACATTTTGGGTTTTTTCCTTCTTAACGCGTATCTCAACTATAATTATTAATTAATTTTGTTAACTTGTTTATTTTCTGTCTTTTACCACTAGAGAATAAGTTTCAAAAGCATATTATAGTGCCAGGCAACACGAAGGTGGTCAATAAATAATTTATTGAATGAATGAATGCATGCACAGCTAGATGGATGGATGGATGGATGGATATAGTGAATAAGTTTTGAGAGTTGTAAGTACCTGCAGAGTCAGATGGAAAGATAAGAAATGGTGACAAAGACATGTTAACTTTTATGTTTTGTCTGACCATGTTATTAGTTTCATTTCCATCAGAAAACCTGTCAGTGTTTATTTCCCGGAAGCGTCACATTATATGGTATACAGAGCAACTTTAAAATGCTTAGTGTACTGAATTTAAAAGGGAAAAAAAAGCAACAGTGCACTACAGAGTGGATCTGTGAACTAAAGACACTGGCTTATTAAAAGTGATAATTCCCTGGAATGAAGCCCGCCTGGTCATGGTGAATTATTTTTTTGATGTGCTGCTGAATTCTATTTGCTAAAATTTTGTTGAGGATTTTTGCATCTATATTCATGAGGGATATTGGTCTGTAGTTTTCTTTTTTTGTGGTGTCCTTTCCTGGTTTTGGTATCAAGGTGATATTGGCTTCATAGAATGAGTTAGGAAGGAT
>RJWJ010041292.1:0-15144 GCA_004363605.1 Indri indri | reverse complement strand
ATCGCTCTTTGTTGTGAGGGCTGTCTTGGGCACCGCGGGATGTGCGGCAACACCCGTGGGCTCCACCAGAAGATGCCGGTAGCAATCTGCTCTCCTCCCTGGGTTGTGATAACCAAAAAATTTCTGCAGATATTGCCAAATGTCTTCTCAAGGACAAGATCCCCCTCAACTGAGAGTCCCTGAGATATGAGAGAGACACACACATACACACGATCTGTATACATTAGATGAGAGTGGAGCTGCTCTGCTTAGCTGCTCTGCTTAGAGGGGCCGCATCCAAGGCCCATGGTGACCCTGACACACGCCTGCAGGCTCTTGAGAGCCTTAGCTAGAGAGGTAACATACGAGTGCTGCTGTGATTCAGCACGTGACTCCTGTGTTCTGAGTTGGGCCAGGTCCCTCCCCCAGCCATCTGGAGCTCAGACCTCCATTAACACCCTCCACAGTTGTGTCCATGTTTACTGAGTGCTGTCTGTCCACCAGCCACTGTGCCAACAAGTGTGCATATACACATACGTGTATAAATGGCATGACATAGGTACTATTATTATGGTCACTTTACAGATGAGGAAACCAGGCTTAGAGAGGCTAAATGACGTCCCACAGTTAACTACGTGAGAGAGCTGGGGTTTGAGCCCATGACTACCTGACTCCCTCCTTACAACTCTGCTCTACTGCCTGTGTTGCAACGGCGGCTAAGTCTGAGTTTGGGGTCACCAAGACCCCAAGACGTTCTTTTTAGAACTGGCATAGGGTAAGCACTGAACAGCTGTTAGATATTGGTTTTGATTAAATAGACAATAAACTAAAAATCCAAATAACCCTCACAGACAAGAATGAACCAAAACCAGGAGGATGAACTGTACCAGGGGAGACCATCGCGTCCTGCTTGCTCACGCAGACGGTGCTCCATTGAGCAAGGTTTTCCAACGAGCTGCAAAAACTTGCGTTTAGGTTCAAATAATCTGTACAAACATACAGCAGGAGATCTTTTGCTTGGCCATGCCTTCCTTTCATGCTGTCACCTAGGGCTATAATAATGTCGTTAACCAGGCAGATCCTCTGTGTTGTGTCCCCCCCATACCAACCCTCTCAAGCTAACAGTGACCTGCTGAGGTGAGCGGCACCCACAGCTGTACTCATCACCCATTTTGCTGTAACTACCATGAGGGTGTCTCGAGAGACTCAGTCTAATGCCTTGCCAAGATCAAAACAGGTGACTTACTCCCTGTAAATCATGAGAATGCCAATGAGCGCCTTTGGTCCAACGACAGTAGAGAGGCAAGGGATGGATCTGGAGTTTGGCGAGAGAGGCCACAAGAAAGAAAGACTGCTATCTTGTGGGAGATGATGCAGCCAAAAACATTTTCTCCTCTCATAAGCATGCCTGCCTTGACTCATTAAAGAGGAATTTCTGGCTTCGAAAGGGCCCACAAAAGACAAAGCCTTCTGCTCTTCTTCCTTGCACTCACCCTCCTCCCCACACAGAGTGAGGTCGGAGTTCTCTGGTTGGTGAGACGGAGCAAAGGTGCCAGACACACACACGCAGCCCCGCCCATCCTAGTTCTATCCTAGTTCTTCCCTGGGGCCTGCCTGCCAGGGGTGGGCTGTGCCCCTGCAGGGTCCTGGGACTTCTGCCCATGAATGGGTAAGCGCAGGAGGAGCTCTTCTGCAGACGTGACTCCCACCATGAGGGTCCCCAGGGCTGGACTGGTGGCAGTAGGTAAGAGGCCCGGACTGGCTGTAGCCTCAGCAGCTATAAAGCCAGCATGTGAATTCCAACATGCCCTGAGTCGGGTTTAAATGGCTCACCGGCAGAAGGGAATGGGGCATGATGAAGTCACACTCCCGGTTAGTGTGGCTGGAGCCTGACAGAACTGTCAGATCCATTTAAGCAAATGGAAATGCGGGGGACAAGATTGCAATCCTGGGGAGAAAAGGCTGGACTGGCCTGGGTTGGGGAGGTTCTGACAGCCTCAAGTCGGCACAGCCCTGCTTCGACCTGCTTTAGCACGATGGTCCCCTGGTTCAGTTCACAGCCCAGACTGTGAGGTTCTAATCTAGCTAAAACTAGACCAATTACCCAAGAGCACACATGGAAAAATATCTTCTACCTGCGAAGTTAAGGGTAGATTATTTGGGAAAGAAGTCATTAAGAAGTCTGTTTATACTCCCATACTCCAGCCCCTGCCCAATGAACACAGCAAATTAGAAAACACACACACACACACACACACACACACACACACACACACACACACACACAAGTATGCACAAACATGACCTTCAAATGAGAGAAGTGTAGGCAAGCTATACGTTTTTTTCTAACAGTGAGTGACCAAATCAGAGGAAAAAAACCTTAGACGTTCCCAATTTTACCTACAGTTCTGTCACGTTTCCCGCTTATTCTGCCTTGCTACTTGCTTACATGGCCTCTGTGCCCTGCCAGCCGCCCTGCAAGAGCCGCTAATCACGGGCATCTGGAGCAAGGCAACGCCGGCCTGGCAGGCCTCGGGGCTCTCTGGCCAGGCCTGCTCACACTTCCGCGAGCCAAACGCAGTCTGTCTGGCAAAGCTATCCATTTTTCAATTTCCTGGTAATAGGTATCTTGGCTGATGAAAGAAGTGAAACATGAATTAATCAGAGGAACTCACTTGCTTGGACAGAGCTTGATCTTGAAGTACCTTCTCAGCTATTTAATAAGGGTCCATTTGATCACCACAGCAAGGTAGGTAGGAAATTGCTATTATCCGTATTTTAGATAAGAAAACCAAAGTCCTAAGAGCTTAAATAGCCTTTCCCGAAGAGATGTAAATAGACAAGAGAGCCAGGGCTGGCACCTAAGTCATTTGTTCTTTGTCTCTCACTTTTTTTTAGCTCCTCTACCTTAATTTTTTAAGGTTTAATAAAAATATAATGAAGGGGATTCACAAGGGCTGTCCGGGATGGTAAAACCAGGCCTTCCTGGAGCGTAAGGCATGATGACATAACCTTCTCTGTTCCATGACGGGCAGCAGATATGAACAAACACCTCTGTAAGCAGAGTGGCAAGAATAACTCTCAGGGGAGAGTTGTTATGCTTCTGAATGTGAATTGACTACAAAGGAGAAGCCCAGAGAACTTTTTTTCTCCACATCCTGGAAGCTAGTTCTATCTTCTCCCAAACCACTTGACCCCAGGCACCGTGAACACAGCCCACCCACTGGATGGGAGGGCTCTGTGGCCTCGTCAGCACTGCTTAGCCAACATTCTGAAAAGTTTATTACTTCAAAGAGAAAAGAAGCAGTTTTATACCAGAGAAACCTGTGGACACCACCCTAACCTAGTGACCAAAGTTAGCATCACCAGTAACGAAACACACTGACATCGCGATTTTCTGATACAAGGCACTGAGAAGAACCCAACACTCCTGCCATGGGAGTCCTGCCCGAAATGCACAACCTGAATCTAATCAGGAAGACACATCAGGCCAGCCCAAATTGAAGGACAGTCTCAAAATAACTTCCTTATACTCCTTTAAAAATGTCGGGGCTGGCTGGGTGCAGTGGCTCATGCCTATAATCCCACACTTTAGAAGGCTGAGGCAGGAGGATCGCTTGAACCCAGGAGTTTCAGACCAGCCTAGGCAACCTGGTGAGACCCTGTTTCCAACAACAACAACAACAACAAAAGTCAGGGTCATGAAAAATGAAAGGCTGAGGAACTGTTCCAGGTTAAAGTGGACTAAGGAGATGAGACAACAGTGTGGGACCCTGGGTTGGACCCTGAACCAGGAAAAAAAAATGCTATTGGGACAACTGGCAAAAGTTGCATATATAGGACAAATTAAACAACAGTATCATGTCAGAGTTAGATTTTCTGATTTTCATAATTGTGCCGTGGTTATGTGAAAGAATGTCTTCGCTTTTAGAGGTAAAGGGGCACGATGCCTGCAACTTACTCTCAGATGGCCCTGGGAGAAATCCGCGCGCGCGTGTGTGTGTGTGTGTGTGTGTGTGCGCGCGTGTCTACAGAGGGTGACTGTGAATGAGAGTGACGGGGGACGGCAATGATGAAGCAAATGTGGGTAAACTTGAACGTAGGATGACAGGTGTATAAGCAGTCTTTGTTCTAGTCTTGCAATTCTTTTGTAAGGTTGAAATGATTTCAAAATAAAAAGGCTTAAACAATTGGTCTAAACTCCAATTATCCTTTGATAAGACTGAAAAAATTCAGGAGTGTGGACTGGGTGAGTATATAACTACAAGGAGGGGGTATCACTTAACATTTTCAGTTATCTTCTTCAAGAAAAATTTCAGATAAGAATGTAAAAGCCTACTGGAGCATGATGGTGGTGGTGAAAACAACAGTTACACTGCCCTCACAGGGAGCCCTGATCCACCACAGGCGCTCCTGTTGGAGGAGATGACCACTCCACCATCTACCAGAGAAGCCTATGGGAACGGTGCCTGGTAAGGAGCCATTAAATGTCCTCAGCCACTAAAGGAATAGGCCAGCTGTTTCCTATTGGGCCTGTGATTCAGAGCAAAGTGGGAGGTACTTATTTTGAGCCATCCAGACAATTTCATCCTATTTTTTTTCCACATGTGGAATATCTGTTTTGTTTCCAATGCATAACAAAGAGAAATTAAACTAGGTCCCTAATACAAAACTGGTCTCAGCTATGAGCTATCTCTGGAAATGATTATTTTTGAAACACTGAATTTTCCAAAGATGGCCAAAACAATATTTCACATCCCACATATTTTTTTTTTTTTTTTGAGACGGTCTTGCTTTTTTGCCTGGACTAGAGTGGAGTGGTGTCATCATAGCTCACTGCAACCTCCAACTCCTGGCTGGGCTCAAGCGATCCTCCTGCCTCAGCCTCCCAAGTAGCTGGGACTACAGGCATACACCACGAAGCCTGGCTAATTTTTCCATTTTTAGTAGAGACGGGGTCTTGCTCTTGTTCAGCCTGGTCTCGAACTCCTGAGCTCAAGCAATCCTCCTGCCTTGGCCTCCCAGAGTGCTGCAATTACAGGCATGAGCCACTGTACCTGTCCCCGCATGACCTTTTGATTTATTTCTCTATCCCGTTGAATCTGGGTTGGCCAGACTGCTTTGACCTATCAAATACAGCAGAGAAGGTCAGGCATGGTGCCTTGTCCCAGCTACTCCGGAGGCTGTGGTGGGAGGATCGCTTGAGCTCGGGAGTTCGAGACCAGCCTACGCAATATAGCGCGACATCGTTTCCAAAAAAAAATACAGCAGAGAAGTAATGTAGTGCCAGTTCAGGGCATAGTCCTTAACTGGCCTGGTAGCTTCTGCTTCTTGCCCCAGGAGATGCTCACTCTTAGGGCCATTGCCTATTGGCACCCAGCCACCATGTCCTAAGCCATATGGAGAGGCTACGGTTAGACACTCTGGTTGACAGCCCTAGCAGAGCTCCCAACCAATGGCCAGCATCAACTGCCAGCCAGGTGAATGGCCTATCTTGGATCTCCAGCTCAGCCCTTAGATAACTGCAGCCCTGGCCAAAAATGGACCACAATGGCAGGGAAGACCCCAGTTGAGACCCACTTGGTGAACTCAAGCCAATCCACAGAGCAACTGCATGAAAGACACCAAGAGAGAACCTCTTGGTAAGCCCAAGTCACAGAACTGTGAGAATAAATTATTGTTTTAAGCTACTAAATTTGGGGGATGGGGTTGTTATAGCAGCAACAGATAACTGAAATATTACCTATTATAATGACCAAACTGATTTAGAATGTATTTCTAAGAATATAAACCCATTAGAAGATATTTCACACTGAAGAACTGCGAATACAGGCAGCATCAAAACTTAAAGAGACAGAGCGGCTGGGTAAATCCGCTTGGTCACACTTGATTTCTTCTCTCTGGGTTACAGGAAGAAAGCTATGCTTTATCTACGTCTTTCAGAGTGTTGCTGAATCTAGTTTTCTAAAACCCAAGCAAGTACCCGACAAAGCAAACAATGAAAATAAACTTGAACATTTAAAAGAGCAACACTATTGATATGCACAGCCACCCAACAGTGGCTTAATTTATCTGAGATCAGAGAGGAGAACAATGCACTGTCAGAGCTTAGGAGGTCACAGGAAAAGGGATCATTAATCACATGACCTGTCTGGGCTTCTGGATTGGAGTTCAAAGGGGCCAACTAAGCCCCCTTTCAAAGCCGCATCATTTCCAGTGTGCTTTAAAAATCACACACTTGGTTTGCACAGAGGGAATGTCAAAAATGTCAGTTTGGTTGGGATTTGTTTTGTGTGTGACACCATTTTAAAAATCGAGTGTTTCTTTTTTATTGTCTTTCTTCAATATTGAGCATGTAAAAGAATGTGTATGAAATGTGCAAGGTATAAGGAATGATAGAACAAATGCACACACGCACCACCTAATTCAAAAGAAAGATGTTACCATTATGACAGGATCTCCTGTGTGCCCCTCGAATCCCTTTCCCTCCCCAGTCGGAGGCAATCATCACCCCAAATTTTACACTTGCCATTTTCCCACTTTTTCTAAAAATCATTTTACCACATTTATATTCTTAAAAATATATTGTTTAGGTTTGCACATCTGGGAACTCAATATAAATGGAATCATACTGTTGACATTCTTCTACAACTTGCTTTTCCCACGTTCCTGACATCCACCCATGTGGTTATGGGTAGCTGTGATCCATATATATAATATATATTATATATACATATATATATTACTGCTGTATAATTTGGTTGGATTTTCAGAATTCACTATGCTTTACTTGAGTTCCCATGTTTCTCAGACCTGTTCCATACACAGCGTGGTTCACTCAAGGACAGAAACTATTTTTCTTTCTGAGCATTTTAAAATCAAGAAACAGTTGATTTTCCTTAGACCTCTTAACTTGCTAATACTGATTTAGAGATCCCGGAGCAACTCCTATCACCAGGACACCTCTCTTACGGAGATGATTCTAGTAGTTTTGACAGTATACATAGAAGCCCCGCTGTGTTAAGAGTTGACTATTTTTCCGGCCTGCATCAGAGATGACACGTGTTATACTCTGAAAATAAAGGCCATTCCATTAACATTCCAGTAATTTCTCTTTGCTGAAGTGTCAGGAACACCCTGTTGCACAAAATAGCAGCCAGGATCCTTTATCCTTTAAAAATTCCTCAAGCGAAATAGCCCAGGAAAGGGAACATTTAAGGAACTGACCCGCGGGAGAATAAGTTGATGAACGGTCAAGCAGGAAAGAGGCGGCAAAGAGCCAGAGCTCCTGGGCAAGTCTGGTCTCGGCATTTCCATGTCTGCCAGGCGGCTCCACCCCTGCCCTCCAGGTTCTCCTTCCCTTCTTACCTGCATTCCACAGACACTGCTCCGTCTGAATGTTCGTGTCACCTCAAAATTCCTATGTTGAAACCCTAACCTCCAAGGTGATGATATTAGGAGATAGGGGCCTTGGTGTGATTAACTCATGAGGTCAGAGCCCTCCTGAATGGAATTAGTGCCCTTATGAAAGAGACCCCAGAGAGCTCCCTCGTCCCTTCCACCTTGTGAAGAGGACACATCGAGAAGATGTTTGTCTATGAACCAGGAAGTGGGCCCTCACCACACGCTAAATCTGCCAGTCTCTTGATCTTGGACTTCAAAGCCTCCCTGACTGTAAGAAATACATTTCTGCTGTTTATAAGCCACCTGGTACGTGCTACTTTGTTACAGCAGCCCAAACAGACTAAGACAGACACATGTCGAGCACCTACTGTGCGACAATAAATCCAGACAGTCCTCACCTTCCAGGCAGTCTAGCAGGGGACTGCTAAGTGACCGTGAAGTGCCAGCACAGTGCAGTGAGGCGCGGATCAACATGGCCTATGCCCTCACCCCATGCCATGCTCTGCTCAAACATCACCTCCTCAGAGAAGCCTTTCCTGAACACCTTATCTAGCCACTCCCCTCCACCACTCTGTCATCTGACCTGGTTTAACTTTCCTTTATAGTGCTCATCGCCACCTCATATTATACATGCAGTCCACTGTCATGGAAGCTCCATGGGAGCAGGGACCTTTGCTATAATCGTCACTGTATTCTCAGCCCTGCAAACAGGGCTGGACACATACTAGACGCTCTGTATGTATCTGTTAAGTGAGTGAATGAGAGAGGTCTGCATATGATGCCCTGTGAACACAGAGAAGGGGCGAATTCAGTTCTGGCTGGCTCTGAAGAAGATGACGGCTGAGCTGAGTCCTGAGGGATGAGCAGCTGGGCAGCTTGTCGGATGTGGGCCTGTGCAGTGCTCAACTGTGTACATGACGCCATCCCATCTCCCTGGAGTTCCTTTAAGTAGGGACTGTTCTCAGGCATTTGAGGATTCTCAGAGGCATTTGGCATAGTGACTTACATTCATTCATTGTGCAAATATTTAAAGCACCTACCGTGTGCCTATTACTGCTTTAGATGGAGTGGAAATTAAATTTTTTTCTTCAAACCGAACTGCATAAAAAAAAAAGTCTGGGATTTCATTCAAGTCTCTTTGGTCAGGGAGAGCTTTTATAAAACTCAGATGACATGTCTTTCAAAATATAAAACAGTTTGAAAAACACAATCTCCTTCAAGATTTTCAGCTTCAAAGAAACAGCAGAGAGCCAACTGTGAGCTTGCTTCTAAGAATCTACAAGCATATCTCGGAGATGTTGCAGGTTTGGTTCCAGACCACCACAATAAAGCAAACATTGCAATAAAGCAAGTCATGTGAATTTTTTGGTTTCCCAATACATGTAAAAACTATGTTTACAATATACTGTAGTATATTAAGTATGCAATAGCATTATGTCTTTTAAAAACTATATACTTAGTTTAAAAATACTTTATTGCTAAAACATGCTAATAATTATCTGAGCCTTCAGCAAGTCATAACATTTTTGCTGGTGGAGGGTCTTGCCTCAATGTTGATGGCTGCTGACTTATTAGGGTGGTGGTTGCTGAAGATTAAGGCAGCTGTGGCCATTTCTTAAAATAATACAATAATGAAGTTTGCCACATTGATTGATTCTTCCTTTCATGAAAGATTTCCCTATGGCACGAATGCTGTTTGATAGCATTGTACCCACAGTCCGACTTCTTTCAAAACTGGACTCAATCCTCTCAAACCCTGACACTGCTTTATCAACTACATTTATGTACTATTCTAAATCCTTTGCTGTCATTTCAACAACATTCACAGCATCTTCACCAGGATAGATAGATTCTATCTCAAGAAACCACTTTCTTTGCTCATCCATAAGAAGCAACTCCTCCTCTGTTCAAGTTTGATCATGAGATTGCAGCAATTCAATCACATCTTCAGACTTCACTTCCAATTCTAGTTCTCTTGCTATTTCCACCACATCTGGAGTGACTACCTCCACTGAAGTCTTGAACCCCTCAGTCATCCATGATGGTTGGAATCTACTTCTTCCAAACTCCTGTTAATGTTGATATTTTGACTTCGTCCCATGAATCACAAATATTCCTAATGGCATCTAGATTGGGGAGGGCTGGCGTAGGCAATGCAAGACTGTCTTTTCTGCCCCCAATGTTAAAGCCTACCAGGGAAATTTAACAAAGAGATTGAAATAATAAAAAAACTCAAGCAGAAATTCTGGAACTGAAGAATTCAATTAGCAAACTGAGAAATACTTCAGAGTCTCTCAACAGCAGAAATGACCAAGTAGAAGAAAGAATTAGTGAACTTGAACACAGGCTACTTGAAAATAAACAGTCACAAGATAAAAAAAAAAAAAGAATAAAAAAGAATGAAGCACACCTAGAAAACAGCCTCAAAAGGGCAAATCTAAGAGTTATCGGCCCTAAAGAAGAGGCAGAGAGAGACTGGGGTAGAAAGTTTATTCAAACAAATAGTAACATTCAAGTGCAGATGTCTTTATAATAGAATGTCTTTTTTTTTTCCTTTGGGAAATACCCTGTGGTTGGATTGCTGGATCAAATGGTAGTTCTATTTTTAGTTCTGTGGATTAATAAAGTGGTATATGTATACCATGGAGTACTACTCAGCCATAAAAAACAATGGTAAACTAATACCCTTTGTATTATCCTAGATGGAGCTGGAGCCCATTTTTTGAAGTAAAGTATCACAAGAATGGAAAAACAAACACCACATGTACTCACCATTAAATTGCCACTAATTGATCAACACTTATGTGCACATATGGAACTAACATTCATCAGGTGTCGGGCAGGTGGGAGGGGGAGGAGAGGATGGGTAAATTCACACCTAATGGGTGCAGTGCGCACTGTCTGGGGAATGGACATGCTTGTAGCTCTGACTTGGGCAGTGCAAAGGCAATATATGTAACCTAAACATTTGTACCTCCGTAATCTTCGGAAATTAAAAAAAAAAAAAAAAAAGAAGTAATAACAGAGAACTTCCCAAACCTAGAGAAATGTATCAATTATTCAGGTACAAGAAGGTCACAGAACACCAAGCAGATTTAACCCAAACAAGACTACCTCAAGGCATTTAATAATAATCAAGCTAATAATCAAGCTCCCAAAGGTCATGGATAAAGAAAAGGTCCTAAGGGATGCAAAAAAAAAAGAAAAGAATAGCATATAAAGGAGCTCCAATACATCTGGCAGCAGACTTCTCAGTGGAAACCTTACAGGCCAGGAGAGAGTGGCATGACATAGTCAAAGTGCTGAAGGAAAAAAACCTTAACCTTAAAATATCATATCCTGACAAAAATATCCTTCAAACATGAAGGAGAAATAAAGACTTTCCCAGACAAACGAAAGCTGAGGGATGTCATCAACACCAGACCTGTCCTACAAGAAATGCTAAAAAGAGTTCTTCAATATGAAAGGAAAGGACATTAATGAACAATAAGAAAACATCTGAAGGTATACAACTCACTGGTAACAGTAAGGACACAAACACAGAATACTCTAGTGCTGTAATTGCAGTGTATAAACCACTTACATCTTCAGTAGGAAGATTAAAAGAGAAACCTATCAAAAATAACTACAGTAAGTTTTTGAGAGACAGTATAAAAAGATACAGATGTAAACAACAAAATGTTAAAAAATGCGGGGTGCAGTTAGAGTGTAGAATTTCTGTTAGATTTCTCTTTGCTTGTTTGTTTGTAAGAGTTGTCATATGTTTAAAATCATTAGTTATAAAATGTTTTTTGAAAGCCTCACGGTAACCTCAAATCAAAAAATGTACGACAGATACACAAAAAATAAAAAGCAAGAAATTAAAACATAGTACCAGAGAAAAATCACTTTTAACAAAGGAAGGAAGGAAGGAAGGAAGGAAGGGAGGGAGGGAGGACCACAAAACAGCCAGGAATCAAATAATAACATGGCAGCAAGTCCTTACCTATCAATAATAACACTGAATGTGAATCGACTAAACTCTCCAATCAAAAGACACAGAGGGGCTAAATGGATAAAAAAAACAAGACCCAACTCTATGTTGTTTATAAGAAGCCTACTTCACCTACAAAGACAAATATAGACTGAAAATAAAGGGTTGGGAAAAGATATTCCATGCAAATGGAAACCAAAAAAGAGCAGAAGTAGCTACATTTACATAAGATAAAATAAACTTTAAGGAAAAAGCTGTAAAAAGAGACAAAGAAAGTCATTATATAATAATTAAGGAGTCAATTCAGCAAGAGGATATAATAATTCTAAATACATATGTACCCAACACTGGAGCACCCAAGATATATAAAGCAAATACTATCAGAGATAAAGAGAGAGATAGACTCCAATACAATAATTGCTGGAGACATCAACATTCCACTTTCAGCATTGGACAGATCGTCCAGAGAGAAAATTAAAAAAGAAACACTGGACTTAATCTGCACTCTAGACCAAATGGACCTAATAGATATTTACAGAATGTTTCATCCAACAGCTGCAAAATACACATTCTTCTCCTCAGTTCATGGATCATTCCCAAGGATACGCCATATGTCAGGACACAAAACAAGTCTTTAAAAATTAAAAAAAAATTAAAATCCTATCAAGTATTTTCTCTGACCACAATGGAATAAAACTAGAAATTAATAGCAAGAGGAACACTGGAAACTATACAAACAGATGTAAATTAAACAATATGCTCCCGAATGGCCGGTGAGTCAGTGAAAAGCTTAAAAAGGAAATTAAAAATTTCTCAAAACAAATGAAAATGAAAATACAACATATCAAAATCCATGGGATACAGCAAAAGCAGTAATAAGAGGACTGTTTATAGCAATAAATGCCTACATCAACAGGGCAGAAAAGCTTCAAATAAACCACCTAATGATGCATCTCAAAGAACAAGAAAAACAAGAGCAAACCAAACCCAAAATTAGAAGAAAATAAATAATAACAACTGGAGCAGAAATAAATGAAATTGAAACAAAAAAATACAAAAGATCAATGAAATGAAAAGTTGGTTCTTGAAAAGATAAAGAAAATTGACACACTTTAGCCAGCCTAAGAAAAAAAGAGCCAAATAAATGAAATCAGAGATGAAAAATGAGACATTTCAACTGAAACTGCAGAACTTTAAAGAATCACTAGAGACTACTATGAGTGGCTATATGCCAAGAAATTGGAAAATGTAGAAGAAACGAAAAAATTCCTAGACACATACAGCCTACCAAGATTGAACCAGGAAGAAATCCAAAACCCAAACAAACGAGTAACAAGTAACAAGATAGAAGCAGTAATAAAAAGTCTCCCATCAAAGAAAAGTCCAAGACCCGATGGCTTCACTGCTGAATTCTACAAAGCATTCAAAGAACTGATACCAATCCTACTTAGACTATTCCAAAAAATCGTGAAGGAGGGGATACTCCCAAACTCATTCTACGAGGCCTATATCAGCCTGATAAAAAAACCAGACAAAGATGTAACAAAAAAAAGAAAACTATAGGTCAAAATTGCTGATGAATATAGATGCAAAAATCCTCAACAGAATACTAGCAAACAGAATTCAACAACACATATTATTCATTATGATCAAGTAGGATTTGTCCAGGGATTCGAGGATGGTTCCACATACGCAAATCGATGTGATACATCATATCGACAAAGGACAAAAAACATATGATTATTTCAATTGATGCTGAAAAAGCGTTTGATAAAATTCAACATTCCTTCATGATAAAAACTCTCAAAAAACTGGGTATAGAAGGAACTTAGCTCAACATGATAAAAGCCATATATGACAGACCCACAGCTAGTATCATACGTAATAGGGTAAAACTGAAAGCCTTTCCTCTAAGATTTGGAACAAGATAAGGATGCCCACTTTCACCACTGTTATTCAACATAGTACTGGAAGTTCTGGCTAGAGCAATCAGACAAGAGAAATAAAGGGCATCCAACTTGGAAAGGAGGAAGTCAAATTATCCTTGTTTGCAGACAGTATGATCTTTTTTTTTTTTTTTTTTTTGAGACAGAGTCTCACTCCATTGCCCAGGGTAGAGTGCCGTGGCATCAGACTAGCTCACAGCAACCTCAAACTCCTGTGCTCAAGCGATCCTCCTGTCTCAGCCTCCCAAGTAGCTGGGACTACAGGCACACACCACCATACCCGGCTAATTTTTTTCTATATATTTTTAGTTGTTCAGCTAATTTCTTTCTATTTTTTTAGTAGAGATGGGGTCTCGCTCTTGCTCAGGCTGGTTTCGAACTCCTGAGCTCAAGCAATCCTCCCACCACGACCTTGCAGAGTGCTAGGATTACAGGCATGAGCCACCGTGCCCGACCTGACAGTATGATCTTATATCTAGAGAAACCCAGGGACTCCACAAAAAAACTAGCAGAACTGATAAATTCAGTAAAGTTGTAGAATACAAAATCAACATACAAAAATCAGTAGCATTTCTATATGCCAACAGCAAACAACCTGAAAAAGAAACCATGAAAGTAATTCCATTTACAATAGCTACAAATAAAATAAAATACCTAGGAATAAACTTAATCAAAGAAGTGAAAGATCTTTACAATGAAAACTGTAAAACATTGATGAAAGAAACTGAAGAGGACACACATAAAAAAATGGAAGGATATTCCATGCTCATGGTTTGGAAGAATTGATCATTATTAAAATGTCCATAATACCCATAGCAATCTACAGATTCAATGCAATCCCCATCAAAATACCAATGTTGTTCTTTACAGAAATAGAAAAAATAACCCTAAAATTTACATGGAACCACAAAAGACCCAGAATAGCCAAAGCCATCCTGAGCAAAAAGAACAAAACTGGAGGAATCACATTTCCTCAGTTCAAATTATACAACAGAGCTGTAGTAACCAAAACAGCATGGTACTGGCATAAAAACAGACACATAGACCAATCGAACAGAATAGAGAACCTAGAAATATATCCACACATCTATAGTGAACTTGTCTTCAACAAAGATGCCAAGAACATACACTGGGAAAAGGAAAGTCTCTTCAATAAATGGTGCTGGGAAAACTGGATATCCGTATACAGAAGAGTGAAACGAGGCCCTTATCTTTCACTGTATACAAGAATCAAACCAAAATGGATTAAAGACTTAAATCTAAGACCTGAAACTATGAAACTACTAAAAGAAAACATTGGAGAAATGCTTCAGGACATTGGTCTTGGCAAGGACTTCTTGAGTAATATCCCCAAAACACAGGCAACCAAAGCAAAATTGGACAAATGGGATCACATCAAGCTAAAAGCTTCTGCACAGCAAAGGAAATATCAACAAAGTGAAGAGATAATCCAAAGAATAGGAGAAAATATTCACAAATTACTCATCTGACAAGGGATTAATAACCAGAATATATAAGGAACTCCAACAACTCAACAGGAAAAAAATCAAATAATCCAATTAAAAAATGGGCAAAGGATCTGAATAGACATTTCTCAAAAGAAGACATACAAATGGTCAACAGGTATATGAAAAAATGCTCAACATCATTAGTTATCAGAGAAATACAAATCAAAACTACAATGAGATATCCTCTCACCCTAGTTAAAATGGCTTTTATCCAAAGACAGGCAATAATGAATGCTGGTGAGGCTGTGGAGGAAGGGAACTCTCGTACACTGTTTGTGGGAATGTAAATTAGTGTAACCACTATGGAGAACATGTATGGAGGTTCCTCAAAAAA